>JAZHYW010037598.1:0-116425 GCA_037355805.1 Ixodes ricinus
TTCGATTTTCGGAAGGTCCGAACGTTGCGGACAATCTGGCGAAGAGGCCGACACCGTAGAACGTATTGATCTGAAAATACTACCTCTGTGACCTTGACGGCGCTCTACCATTTGCAAATTTACAGACTTCATTATAGCTTCCACATTCGCCTTTATTTAAAACTTCCTGTTTTAGAAAAAAAAATGAAAAAAATGAAAAAGGTTCACATATCGAGCTGAACGCTCACAAAGTCTTTTTGTGCTTGGCCGGTCAAGAGCCGATATCGATTGCACGATATATATATATATATATATATATATATATATATATATATATATATATATATATATATATATATATATATAAATTGAAAGCGAATATCTGCGAAGTAACGCATAAAGAAAAACAAGAAAAAGAAAAGAATTGGCACAAAAGATTAAATCTCAGCGCCATCAATAAATAAGCTGCGAGGATCGAATATGAACAGGATGTCAGATCACTGAACGAGTCCGCGAAAACCCTGGTAAATAATCCGCTACGTGCAGAGCAACAAAGCGAGGTACATGTTTTCTTCTTCTTTTCTTCTTTACAGCCAAGTGCGCCTTATTATTTATAAGCAATTTAGACGAGGTGCAAACACGCGACAAAGCAGCGTTCCGTTCTCTGTTCCGTGGACCGCAACGGAAGCTACGAGCTTTCCCAGACAATGCAGCGCCGTAAACGCGTCACGTGACTCAGCTCCCTGTGCGTCGCAGCGCCCCAACCGAAGGCCATGCGACATCCGCATTCGCAATTGGATTCGCTTCGATGACTCGTGGCGACTTCTCCGGCGCCTCGCGGTGTGAAACGAAATGTCGCGTTGTACCCTTCCATCAGTCGTGCACCTGGCCCCTGTCACGCCTTCACGCATTGCAGCCTTCACGAATTGCATCCTTCGTGCCTGCTAAAGGCTGCCGTGAATTTTTAAAGATCTCGATGACTTTGCGCTGGTCTGGGCGTGGCATGTTTGTGCACATCTATCTAATGACGTTCTTTTGCTGGCTGTCATTTATGCCTTCTAGTGTGTGGAGAGCGATTCGTGCTAACACCGCCTAGAAGACAAGGCAGTAGGGCTGATATTTTCTCGACACCAGCGAAGGCCAACGCTGGCCACAGGGTGGAAATTGGTGCTGCGTCAGAAGCTCGGCTTCGAGGTCAAGTTTGAGCCGAACATGGACTCAATCGTCGTGTCCAATCTGTGCCCAGCGTTGGCCTTGTTTCTGATAACGACGTATCTATCAGCACTACGGTTTTGTTATCTACGAGGTGTTGTTCGAGCACGCCCCGATCGCCTTTCTCTAAATATCGGCCACCGGCGTCCACTGTCCAGTGTTCACTAGGCGCATGTGGCCAAGGTGACAACTATTGAAGATGTTTATAAACCACTCCAACAATCGACTTTTTGCCATCTAGAAAACAAGGACTATACGCCTTTCTTATACTCTAAGGCCGCGGTCCCACTGCGTCATTCAAAAGACAGTCTGTAGACACTGTCTGAGGCCGGTTTCTTCCTTGCATGAAGGTCCTCTAACACTGGTCGTACAAAAAGTGTCTTTAGACACGTTCCAGGCATGCATGAAGAAACATGATTGGAACATGCTTAAAGTGTACCCGCAGATAATCCTGTCATCGTGCCTGCAGCCAGGGGCGGATGCGGGCGCTTTCAGGGGCTAGAGTACCGGATGTTCGAAAATCACGCCCCCCCCCCCCCCCCCCGCCCCACACTCCCCTCTCTCCGCCCTAAACGTTTACACATTCGGAACTCAAGGCCCGGGAGACATCTTGACATCCCCACCTGCCCTCTAAATTTGCCAGTGTCCGAAGCGGACACCGTGTCGTTTGTATTATTTATGAGAAGTGTGTCTGAGACTTAACGCTTTCACTCGTGGATTCACGCAGGACCGCCTATTTTTCGTCCATGTCGTCGCGCATCCGTCTTGCAGAGTCTCACTACCAACGGCTGCGATGCTACACTTTAGAGGGATACGGAAACAAAATGTTAGCTCTGATTTCTTTGTTTAGCCGAAAACTAGGTTGTGTCAGCGCCTTAAGAACACCAGTCTTCCACTCGTAAACGTACAAAAACTAATTTTAAAACGAATAAACGATTTTTGATACCACCTGGTCGTTGGGAGGCCGATGTAGTTCAGACGTTCAATGCCTCCCGCCCCAGCGTCACTCTCGGAAGTACAGCGCAAATCTGGCTTGAACGTAATCACTAAGCAGGGCGAAGAAATTCACGGTGCTTCCGCAACGTGCATTCCACACCATCAAGATTGCCGTTCTTAGCAGACGACAAGTGGGAGCTTGATCTGAGGTTGTGAGGACTAAAGTCCCTGGATCCTGAGAAAGTAGCGCCAAGCTCCCCGTATGGTCGCCATTTTGGTCCTTGAAATGTGTAATTTCTCCTTGACTCCCGTTCTTGGTGAGCCGATCTAAATTTGCTGGTGACGGATAGCTTTATGGAGTCGTTTCTTGAATATCGAGATTTGGCCACCCACACACCGGAGAAACAAGCGTACATCTTCGTACCACCACCACATGCAGTGTCGGCGCTTGGAGGCAGTGAAAAATAATTTTACTGTTTTGAAATAATAGTTAATAATAATTCGTTTATTTCCATCTATATTGATGGTGGAGGTTGAGGAAAAAGCTGTGAAATACAGCTTGACGAGGCTCTCGACCCCTTACATAGGCACACCAGCAGAGGCACAGGAACAAATGCTACTTCATGCGAGAGTAGAAAACGGGTGGATAAGATACGAGCACAACACACATATTAAAGAAGATTGAATAATTCTGGAAATATTATACAAAACGCCAGATCACTGATATATTACCTATCTAGATTTACAAAATACAGTTGCCTAAATGACATTTTAAGCAGATCCAACTCACTAGCATCAAACTGCTTCAGCAATTTAGACAGCGTATATCTAATCATCTGAAAGCCGTAATTTGTCCTCCGCGCTACCATTTCCTAATGTTCTGCGTGACGAGTGGGGTAAAGCGGTTCCTTTACAGATAGATGTGCCAAATTCGTAAGGAAACGCGTGTTTCTGTTGCTTTCCAATTTGAATGTATTGCTAAGTCTATAGTTGTATAAATTGTATCCGCAATCGTCATTGTATATAATTTGTATATATTGTAAATACGCGAGAAAGCGCATTATTATTGTAAGAGATCCGTGAAGATGGGCATGATTGATAAGTTCATTGCATACACAGTACCAAAGACGCTTGTATTGGCGAGGAGCGCTTCCAGTTCGATGATGCTCCATGGTTATCTGGGCGCAACTGATTTAGAACGACCCTCTGGGAACTTCCAAGGTTTGCATAGACCGAAATGACGATTTCCATGGCAACGTAGACAGATTAGCCAATCGCCTTGCGAGGTTTTGGTTGTCTGTATGTTAGTCCGGCTAGTAGGTAGGGAAGGTAGAGGTGCTACTTTTCCAGTATCCAGTGACTTTAGCGGGGACCTCTGCAAAAGCGACAATACCCCCCCCCCCTTTTTTTGGATGCGCTGTGAAGAACGCGCTCAAATATGACACCCAGTGAACTACCTTATTTATACAGTCATATGACGCGCTGGTCGGCTGTACATTACACAAATAAAGAGAGCGCCAAAGACAAGGACAGTAGAAGACACAGCCACAAACAAGCGCTCACTCACAACAGACGACGTCTATACTTCGTTTCAACTTAAGTCCAAGCGCATCCGACGCTACGAGATTTTGAGACCAATCAAGCAGTGTCAAAAGCTCAGATAAGTAGGTATTTTATGCTTATGATAGCTTTAGCGATGATAGGACACGTATGCAAACATGACGAACATCATGATGGTGCGCTTTTGACGCTGTCTGATTGGTCCAATCAGCGTGTAGCGTCGGCTGCGTCTGCACTTAAGGTGAAACGAAATACAGTGAGGGGGATCGGCAACCGAGTGGGCTAGCACGTGGAGCGAAAGCTTGCGCTGCAGAACCCAGAGATCCTGGGTTCAATCTCCACCCCTGCCTAGGGCGCTTCAATGTCCTTCTGTTTAGGGTGATGCCACCCTTCGTAGTACCCGATGCCCACAGCACGCGCTTACGGGTAAAATACAAAGAAATCGACGAAAACAAAATGTCGCCATAGCACAGTCAGCGCCACAAACGCGTGCAGGAAAACGCTCTTTCAGGCGCTTCTGAAGAAAAAATAAAAATAAACGTGTGGGACAAAATGGCCAGATATCTCCACTCTAAGCAAAGCGCACATCAAGGCACCCTAACCCTGCCCTATCGATCTGGATAAGCATAGTACCGGCGTGTGGTCGTGAATCACTACTGCGTGGTGCACGTTAAAGACCCCAGGCTAGCAGTCGTACTGCAGTGGTTAAATTGCTCATTTACAGCGAGTGAGTCGTCGCAACTTTGAAATGGCTGACCAACTATACACTCTGTATAAATATCCACAGAACCCCAATTAATATTCACACAACCCCAATTTTTAAGTATAATGAAGAATCAATGGAAGATAAAGCAGAAGTGCAAGGACATATACGAAAAGAGAAAGGAGAGTAACGAAGACGAAAGAAAGCAAAAATTATTTTAGAGCGCAATTCTTAGCCGCCTGTTTCCGGCTTGAACGACGTCGGCGTCGCCGTCGCCGTCGGCGTGACCGCAGTGACGTTTCGGCACGGTGAAGTTTCGGCACCATGCCGAAACGTCGCCCTCGTGCCGTCACCGGTGGAGAGGAGGAGGGGAGGAGGAGGAGGGAGGGGAGGAGGGGAGGAGGGGGAGGAAGAGTGATGAGGAGGAGGGGAAAAGGAAGGGGAAGAGAAGGAAAGAGGGGGAGGAGGGATGAGGAGGAGGAGAGGAGGGGAGGAGCTTGAAGGATGAGGGGAGGAGGAGGATGAGGAGGAGAAAGAGGAGGAAGGAGGGGGGCAGAGTAGCAGGGAGGATGAGGAGGAGGGAGGGGGGTATACCTTCCCATCACTACCCTCCTCCTCCTCAAGAGCTGCGCTCTAATTCGGCGTTACAGGGTGTTGTAAACGTCTTTCATTTTTGACTTAAAAATTAAGAAATAAGAAAAGAAGCGGGGTTTAAGATTGAAAATTTGCACCAGTATAAATGCATAAAAAAGAAAAAAAAAGGAAAGAAATCGGCCAAAACAAAGTGAAATGAAAACCGACTCAAATAAAGTGAAAGAGAGAAAGTGGAAAGAGGCCTCTTAAAATTAAGCTCTTTAAACGAAGCTCTCACACAAAAGATTGTGAGTAGTGAACATAAGACTGAGGGAACATGCACCGTCTCTGAACTCATCACCGGCGGGACATCTCGCTCTACACGTACGAGATTGCACGTGTACTACTCCCTTATTCCATCAAACAAACATCTTAAGGCAATTCAGTGATCAAAGAACAAGATAAATTTATGAGGTGCAAGTCATAGCAGCTAAAGGGGATACATGCATGAGTGCACCGTCGGAAGCCTTATCGGCGAAGGAACTGCACTATAGTTACAATCTTTTGTCTTAGAGCTCATTAAGTGGCTCTAGGTAGACCTAAAGCTAGCGGCCTTTGCCTCCCCTGCATTCTTCGAATGCGTTCGAATGCGAGAGTCAAACGCCGGACACTTGCACTCCGCGTTCCGACGCGTTGGCGAGTGCAGGGGAGACAAAGGCAGCTGGGTCTTCAGGTCCACCCACTAATCATTCCAATCAGATTTCGGCGTTCTGACGTCCCGCCGAGCTCTCTCGGCTCCTCCTCTTCCTCAGTTTCTCGACGCAATTTTCTAGACCTAGAAAGGCTGTCTGCGCTGTGACACTTAACACCAGGGCCCGTTCGCTCGAAGCGCTAACCGCGGCTAAAGTTAGCCGCTGTACCTAGGAGAGGGATTTTGAAATCACGTACTGGTCGGTAGGGATGCGGGGAAACATGGCGGTGTGCCCCGGTGAGCGATCGCGCCGCTCGCTTTGGAACTAATATGTCGTTGTAGCTGCAACATCGGGCGCGTTAGTCAGCAACGAATGGTGCAGGAGGCTTTCACTTTGCCTTACCTCCTTAAATCGCAAAGCATGAGCAATGACCTCGCCGCATTTTTTAGATAGTCTCGATTCTAGCCATTCCTAAGCCTAAATGAACGCGATTATTGTCGGCATGGCAACGTCTTTGGAAAGTGGATTGCCTTGCCCCAATCGGCCGGCTATTGATAGCACACAAAAGCAGACAGCGTCCCAATAGACCTCTTTCTAAATTACCCAAACATCGAGGAGAACGCAGGAAGTGTAATTCTAAGGTTCGCGCGCGCTGGCGTTCCTCTTATAAAATATTCGAAGTAAAGAATCATAAAAAAGGCTTTGACGAACGCGCGTGCAAGGCAAATTTTGTTTTAGACTTTTTGGTTTAGAACAAATGCTACTGCAGACGCCAGCAGGTGCAACGCGTGTAACTACACTCGTAGCATGCACCTCGGTATTTGGGAAATTTTAGAAAAAGGTCTATTGGGACGCTGATCTGCTTTTGTGTGCTATCAATATCCACAATCCGCTTTCCAAAGACGTTGCCATGCCGACAATAATCGCGTTCATTTAGGCTTAGGAATGGCTGGAATCGAAAGACTATCTAAAAAATGCGGCGAGGTCATTGCTCATGCTTTGCGATTTAAGGGAGGTAAGGCAAAGCGAAAGCCTCCTGCCCCATTCGTTGTTGACTAACGCGCCCGATGTTGCATCTACAACGACATATTAGTTCCAAAGCGACGGCGCGGTCACTCACCGGGGCACACCGCCATGTTTCCCCGCATCTTTACCAGCCAGTCACGTGATTTCAAAATCCCTCTCCTAGGTACTGCGGCTAACTTTAGCCGCGGTTAGCGCTTCGAGCAAACGAGCCCTGGTTCGCCTGCGAAACGTCGCATGCGAACTCAAAACGTAAATTTTTTTATTTTATTTATCATATTCTTAGCTTTGTTATCCGCCAAGACCTTTCTCAGCGATAGGCTTTCCGACGGGTTTTTTGGGATAGTAGACGCACTGTATTTCTTGGACTGTACAGTCTAAAAAAAATGTCTGCGAAGTAACTTTCCCGCAGAACATGGAGACAGCCAGTCGCACCGATCGAGCGAACGAGGAAACTGAGAATACGACTATACCCGTTTTCACCTCAAGAAAACAGTAAGTTTTGCGCATTATTCATACGCCGCGCGAAATAGTTCTCGCCACATTTGGTTGTCGGAGGCACAGGCGATGCTTTTGGCGTTTGAAACGTGTACTCCTTGATAAGATAACGTGTATCCACTCCAAAATGCTAATAAATATATCTTAAATCTCCACCTAAAGGTGAAAATTAGTAATCATCCGCGAGAAGCCGGACTTTTTTCCTATGGTTCTTGAGGTGAAAACAGGTATAGATCTGAAAACAAAGTAATGTTTGCAGGAACAACGAGCAAGTGATGATGATTTAAACGCACAGCGCACAAAGACAGGATGTAAGAAAGAGGACACGCAAGGTCTTTGTGCACTTTACGTTTCAATCCTCATTCCTTACCAACATGCCCAAGCCTCCGTTTTGAACGTGCAAGTCAAACGTCGTGTTCATTGTCCCAACGCATATCAGTCATCGCAGTTTTTAGCCTTATTGTTCTCCAAGCTTCGTTGTCCTCGAGTTTGCCGTGATTACTGCGTTGTACTCTAAAGTTAACTCGGGCGTTTCCGTATAGTGCACCTCTCTTGTGCAGAGTGCCAGATCACCGCGCCGCGTCCTCGCTAGGCTGACTCGGCATGCTTCGTTGGAAAAAAACGCGGTAGGAAGTCATTTTCGTGACTTTGCGGAAACAATCGAAATTATATCTGCGAATCTGCTTCTTCGTGAAGTTTAGAAACAGGCAGTGATTTCAATCTACCGAAGCCAGCCCAGGCATGAGCGCTTGCAAGAGACATTCTTAAAATGCAGGATGGCTGGGATGACAAACTTGACCATTAATTCTTCAATAAGTTATATTTTATTAACGAAACGTTAGAAGGTGCGTATCGTAGAAGAGGTCTATTGAAGGATGCCATTACAGATCTTGGTGCGTCTACACAGTTTTTGTTTTCATTTTTATTCTGTCTAGTTTATAACCAACTCCATTTTTTATTTTTTCGGACACGGGGCAAATTACTACATGCATGAAGGTTGACCTTTAATGTTTGTAAACGAGTAACTGTTCTCTCGTGTGCGTCGTTTCTTAACCTGCCTGCGTGCCAGGCATGCTGCCGGAACCTTCTTCTTTACCTCTCTTGAACTGTTACCTTCTTTATAAATAGATGTATCTTCATCGGCGCCCTGGAGTAAGCAGAGGGAACATAAACTATCAAAGTGGTAAAATGCATAGCAATGTACACTCAAAAATAGGAACGACCTAAAGGACGAAGCCATGTAGAACGACTGTTTGGATTCACTCCTTCGAGGTTTCTACCTGTGCAAAGGCTCCCAAGATATATATTTTCTTTAATCACGCCCGAGTTCTGGATACACAAATTTTCCTTTCAGGTGACGGGGAAGAGGTTTCCCGCACAAAATAAAGGTGTTGTCGCCTCACCTTAATCTAAGTTAGGGTTCCCCCATCGAAGCCTTCTGGCAGGGCCTCCTCGTAAATGCTCGGTGCATACCCTGGAATGTCGGAGGCTTTGTCGCTGGAATGTTCGTCGAGACAACATATTGGCGGTGGCGCGATCGGGAGCTCCCCGTCAGGGACTCGGGCCGTTCGTGTTCCGAGATGGATGGTGTCGCGCACTGCCAATTTACCCGCCCTTGCTCGCACTTCTTCCGTATGCGTAGAAGAAACCCGCGAGGCCCGAGCGAGGTTCCCGCATTCCAAACATAGCGAATGAGCGTGCAGATCGACACGCATTATACATGGTGTTTTCGAGCGCTATTTGGGCGAAACAAAGAATTTTATAAAAGAATCAATGAATTGAGTTAGATTATATTTTTCACAGAGGTGTATTTAAGGGTGTATGCTATACTCAAAATTTCGCGAGTGTAGGTGTTAGTAAAACAGTCTAACCCTACACCTGCAGTCTCAAGGTTTTGTCATGTCAATTTTACACGAGTTCGGTTGCGCACTTAAATTTAGTTCTCAATCTTTTTTTTGTCTTTTTTTTTTTGCGTGCGCAAGGGGAAAAACGGTAAGAGCACATCTGGTTGGCGCGATAACTCAAAGATGTCGCAGAAAGGAGCAAAAACGCGGATCCAAGCTTCTTGGAAGGTCAACATTTGCAAGCAAATACGGTAGACTCGACCTTGTATTGTAGGCGTTAGCGAAAAAAAGAAAATATAAAAAAATACGTTACTCGTTGCTTGAAAATAAAAGGGGAGGCTTTACCGACCTTCGTTAGATATAAATAAAAGAAACGCGTTACCGTTCCCGTCGCCAGTGAAATCTAATGCCCATTTTTTTGCGTTACTTTATATTTACGAATTAGAAAGCTTCAGTGTTTTTACGTTACAGTGATGCGTGAGCGCCATATTTCGACAAACAATTTTGAAGATATGTGAGGTGAGTTCAAGAATCGATGACTCTGCGCCGAAAAACACGAAAAATATGAAGGTAATTTTTTTTATTTTCTTTTACGTGTCGGTAAGAAGATGCGACGAGTAACGTAACTACGTTAACCGCGGCTCGAAATGACATACGCGCAAGTACGTTATTCGTTACTGCTTGAAAAAACGTAACGAGTGCGTTACCACGTTACAGAAACAAAAAAGTGGGGACATTTAGCAAACCGTTACCGTGTTCTGCGTGCCGTACTACCGAGCATGCTTCAAAGGTAGTGCGATGCGCGGAACACGGTAACGGTTCGCTGGAAGTCCCGAGTGGAGCGTTACCGGTAACGCCGTTACCGGTACTACGCTTGGTATCGCAGCGATACCGAGCGCAGTCACAACATTGGACACGAGTGCTTGTGTCAGAGTTCGGCTGGACCTCGTGTCCAATCGATGCGTCGAAGGGCGCTCGGCATCGGGCTCGGGCCCAATCACTGGACTTGGCGCCATCCGAGTGTCATGACGTCACGTGCAAATAGAGCGGGCTGTTCACGAGATTCTATTGTTCCGGATGGGGTTGGCACAACGCGGGGGCGTCTGTGTTGGGCAAGTTTCTGCTTTGCTCTTTTTTTTTTCTGACGTGTTTTTTTTAGTGCGATACGCTGTCATGGCTTGCGCGCAATGTTGTACGTAACAGCGTTCCGGGGAATGACGTTCCTGGAACGCGTTCCTCTTAGGAGAAACGGAAGAACGCCGTTATTTCACCTTGCGTCGGTGGAACTGGAACTGGAATTCGTTACGTTTTCATGGAAACGACAGACAACACGGCGTTCCTTGTTGCAATTTCACCCGATTTAACAAGCTTTTAGGTATTTTTAATTTTTTTTATCAGCAACTATTTGAACCTTCCACTACAAGGGATGGGAATGTGTTCGAGAGAGAATCGTAAACGAAGTACTGAAAGAAAGGCGATTATCACGACTCGCCTCGTAGTTCGATGTGAATATTTTAACTTGCACGTTTTATTTTATTCAGGAATTATCCAGCGCGATATTTCTATAAAATGCGCAAAACTAACGCTAAAGTAGCGACCATTTGCGATCTCAGAAAAGTAAAGGTAACGTGTTCCTTTTGAACCACTTGAACTTGTTACGGGAACTCGGTCGTTCCAAAGCTGAGAAAGAACGAGAAACGAGCTTTTGTTCCTGTTTTGGATGAACATGTATACAACACTGCTTACACCTGACGCCATTGCACCACGCTGGAGGTCGTTTCGTGCTTACTCTTGCTGAGAAAAACAAATGCACTGCCTCCAAATGTGCCCACACAAGGTACGCGCTCACCAGCCATGTCACGGCACTCACAGCTGGTTTGATGTCAGTGCGAACCATTTACCGCGAAATTCTCCCGAATATGAAATCCACTGAACTTCCATGTTTTTGAAAAGGTACGGCAGCAGGGAGAGTGGGCCGTGAAGCGTGCTTGACGTACTAACAACTAGTTCATGTTACGTGAGGCAAGTGGAGGACGCGATAGGTAGATTGGTACAGCGGATGAATAATAACTCTACACCTAATTCCTTTTGAACGTGCATCTTTTCCTTGAAAATATGACGTCATATCTTCGTGCAAAAAGAGGTAAGTATAAAACCGTATAAGAAAGACTGGCGCGCATGAACGCTCTCTTTGAGTCGTTATTCTGAATGCCTTTTGTACAGAGTCGGACCACGCGCTGAGTTAGACCTTGACGATTTCTTGAAAATATACAAACATAAGTAAAATTTGAGGCATGCACGAATAAATCAATTGCGATCGGCCCCATGCACTCCATCGTTTTTTTTTGCATTCAGTTATATAGTATTTAATTTGCTTACTATACCTCGCAGCGGTCATTTTGAATATACGGGCGTCTGGTTTTAGTTTTAAACCAAGATATAAATACTTCTAAATCTGTATCCCGCGTTAGCAATAGGTTTGTGTTAAAAAATAAAGCGAAATGTCCGGGTCCGAACGGTAACAATAGCAATTTTCATTATTGAAACGTTCCTGAACGAAAAGAGAAACAACTTCTCAGGTATTTCGGCCGCGCTGCTGCCAACCTGCCCACCCAAATATGACTGTTAGTATATGACTGTAGCATCTCGTCCACAAAGGTCTCATCAAGACTGTCCAATCGTTCTTGGGAAATGGGAACTTGAGGCATACGGTCAATCTTCGTCTGCTCCAGTAAGGGCGCGTCCGAACAGTGGGTTGTCGTCTCGGTCTTTTGTTCCCTTGAAAGCGTCTAGAACTCTGATAGCTTCTTGGAATGTAGGCTGGCGGAAAAGAAAGAAAATAGGACTGATACGAACAACAGCTGTTAATTACTAGCTATCAGTGGTGTGGTAGAACGAAATATTAACTAAATTAACAGCATCATGAATTAGTATAGAAAAAACTGTCTAAATAAATCGCAAACTTAAACAAATACCAAGAAGGCGTGTTTATACATAACTGCCATGATTGATTTACCCTCCTTCTGAAATATACAAACTAAATTGTAGCCGTTTACGAAGTGTTTTCGCTAGCTTACATTCACGAGCATTGAGAGATGCAGCTGATAAACTATGCCACGAACAAAACGATCTAAAAAAAGGTGCGTTCTTTTGGCTGGCAAAACTTAACCACGACTTTTTAACGAGAAAAAAAAATTAAGTGTAATTGAAAAATATCTTACCGTAATGTGCTTTTTCAAATCTGAGTTCGACATTCCGGGTATGCTCAGCAGCTTGAGTTTCGGCATAGAGAGTAGACAATTAAGCAGCAAATTGTCTGGCTTCGTTTCCCTCAGTTCAAACGTAGCACTTAGCCCTGGCCATGGTAACAGAGTTTCGGTGGCCCTTGCCGTCTTGTACGAAAAGTGTGTGTATGTGTATGGGGGGGGGGATGGCAGTAAAAGGGGCTTTTATAACAAGCGTTCCAAAACGGCCTTGTTGGTTAGAGGTAGACGTTGCATGACGGGGACAACTGTTTAGTACATGGAGTGCTGACAAGCAACACACCTCATAGCCACGTCGGTTTTAGTCACGGTCCGGTGAAGGCTACACAAGCAACAAAAAGAGGACACCGATCGCTTATTATAACCAATTATTATAACCAAAAATTATTATCGGTGATTATAAACGAAGTATAGCGCCGGCCATACTTTGGTTATAATCACATGCATACTCGTAGTAGAATGACGTGTATTTATGACTTAAAAAGGTGGCGAGCTTAGATAAGCTCACTACACTAAGTTTCTCTTTCACGGCCAAAAACCTCTTTTTTGTGTTTTTTTTTCACGCCGGCAGCAGCAAGAAGGGCGAAGCAGATGAAAGTAATCACTCTCACTGCTACGAATCTGTCTCTCTAGAGTCTAGAAGAATGGTACAGTAGCCATCACACACAACCAAGAACTGCGAGAAGGAAAAGGCGGGCGCAGTGTCCAGGAGTAGATAATTCGGTCTTCGAATGCCAGGGAGTTGGGGGCATGCTTTCTTGTGGGAGACTACGGTATTTAAGTCTGACGAACTGTGATACAAAAAAGGTGCCGTCCGTGATGGTGACGCAGTCTTTCGTGTAATCTTTGAGGCGTTATGGGAGAAAGGATGCCCAAAGGATTTGGTGGGAGGCGACCTTCCAAACGGGAGTCGTTCTCCAGCGAGAAACCGCACCCTTGTACCCCGGCGGCAGGAAGTCTAAAAGATGGTGACGTCTTTCTGGTGATGGTCGCCGTTCAATGCTGCGATAACCTTACCACTTGTTTTGGTTCAAAGCGTGGGAACGTCAACGCTTCCAAACTCAGAGTTTATCCTTTCTGTTGTTGACAGAATGATAATATATTTGTTTTGAAGAAAATGATGTTACCAGCTGGAGTAGCTAGGGACGCTGAGACAAAATCCTTCGAGCAGCGGCAGACTGTTGCCTTCTGAACGGATGTCTCTTTCCAGCGAGACTGCCGCTCCTTCCGGGTACGGCGACGGTGAGCTTAGAAGTTTCTATACAAAGACTGCACCAAGGACGCTTAGGGGTTCCGCGCAGCGATAATCTCACGCCTTTTGGGCCCGGTCATTAGAACTTTTCCGAAGGAGTTTGAAATGACGCCGCTTATACATGTCTTTGGAGTTTCTTTGCCACTTTTACGTAGTGTACATAATAAAAATTATTTTGTTTTCAAACAATCATGCGGCCATTTGTAATCAAAAGTAACGAGTAATGGGTAACGTTTTTGACACGAGATACCGTAAAAAAATAACGGCATTACTTTACTCGTTAGTCATTTGGCATTCTAACGAGTACGTTAGTACGTTGGTCAAAAACTAACGCGTTACCAGTAACGTCGTTAGTTGTAACGCGTTAGTTCCAACACCGCTTCATAACCACAGAAAGTAGTGTCAGGGAAACGGTGAGCGGCGCGTGTCTTTTGCTTGGCACCGGATGCGGCCGAGTTCGGCTTCGCCCAACGGCTTTGCTGGAGAACTGCGAGATTTCATTGCCATCTAGATTTAGAGAATGGTTTTGAGACGATGCATATAGGACGTAGGGATACTATGACAACGCGCAATGCCTTGTTAGTGCTACCGCACTAACACAGTGGGGTAACATGATTTTTTTTATTTCAATGGTAATTTTTATTTTTGTTTCAATATTAAAAAAAAACACAGCATAGGGACATTTCAAAATGTCTTGGCTCTATGCTCAGTAAATATTACTTAACTGGAGCAAGCGAATCATTAAACAAAACTACAATATCTGAAAGTCACACGATGTCTCGGTTTTGCCCGCCCTGTGGGGCAAAGTGAGACAACGTAAGGAGGCTGAAACATGACAAGGGTTGAGTGGGACACTACCTGAGCATGTCTACTTTTGAACCGCTCACTCAATCGGCGTGAAATTTGCGGGTGGTGTTTTAGCCATATAGAAGGAGGGCATGCAAAGTTTCAGCCCTTTGAACCAATCTTATGAGGTTCTATACCCCCAAACGAAGTAAACCGTAGCTTTGCATCGAATCTGCTCAATGAATCTATCGTTGAGAAATGGTTTTGATCACCGTATATTTTTCTGGTGGAATGAATACTGGAATACTTGTTGCCGGTTACTATGAAAAGAAATTTCAGAAAATATGCATTTTTCAAGTAAATTTTTTTAATGAAATATCTATATATATATTTTTTACATTTGCCAAGTTTTGCAAGTTACAATTATTCTTAATAAAGGAACATGAAAATGCAAAATCTAAGTTCATAGTAACCGGCTCGATAAAATTTCGGCATATAATCTGCAAATATTGAGTCTCTCGGTAGTTTCATACTGAAACGTTAGTTTTATTAAGTGGGATTTGCTGCCAAAAAGTGAAGCTTAGATAAATACACTTAAAGTTTCAAGATGACGTTTCAAAAATTTATTTTTGCGTCTTAAATGTCAGAAATTCTTTCCAGCAGTGTAGGTGATGTCTTCCTCAAACTGCTTCTGATATACTGACATTGCTTTCAGCTATTTTCACTTGTGGATGACGAGCGCTACGCAGTGCAGCACACCTCACCAACATATGAAGAATAATTATTTTTGACATTGCTTATCAGTGCATATTGTCAAGACTTTGTGAGAGTGTTCCTTGTTATCCATAGATGCTACAACTCCGCAGTTCTGAGTTTGCATTTTTTTTTTGAAAAAAGGTGCAACTTAAGTTAGTGTCCCCCTTAAGGAGGGGCTGCTGGACAGGGTGAAAGAGGATGGGAGGGTAAACGTAGTGGCGCAGTCAGTAAAGTGCATGGTAGACGCTATAGCCAAAGCGAAGGAGGAGGTGTGGAAAACAGGGAGGAAGAGAACCTAGTGGTAATACATCCAGGACTAAATGATGTGTTGAAGGGGCGGAGCCACAACCTCGGCAGGAAAATAGAGTTGGGGTTACGCAAGCTCAGGGAGGTCTCCGAGACGGTGCATGAGCAAATATGCGCCATCCCAGAGGCCTGGGGACAATCTTTGCAGATTGAGAAGTGGGTGGTGGAAGCTAACCGGGTGATAAGGGGATGAGCCGACGATTTGAGTATGGAGCAATGAAAGTTAACAGGGTGGTTTACGAGGCTCGCTCCGACCCTTTTACATGGGGCATCCACTACAGTGGAACCACTGGTCGCACTGTAGGCGAGTGAATTGGACACCCCATCGTACATTTCTTGGGGTTTCCCGAAGCCGTGAGGGCGCCGGTGTAAATGAGAGCCGAAATGTAGATCAAGGGGAGAGGGTTTCGGAAGGTGGGAAGAAGCCTCGCAGGAGTAGGGAAAAGAAACAGCTTAACATAGCGTTCATAAACATGCAGGGTGGCAGGAACAGAATAAAGTGGGAGGAGATCGAGGAGCAATTAGAAAGCGAAAACTTTGCAGTGTATGGATTAGCAGAAACACATCTGAGGGATATGGAAGAACCACCATACATGCAAGGCTATCATTGGATGGGATGCAACCGGGGGAATGGGGAACGCAAGGGAGGGGATTAGGGGTGTTAGTGAAAAGTCAGGAATTGGAAAGGGAACGAGAGGGCTGCAGGGAACACATCTGGGTCAAAGGCAATATTTGGGGTTTAGACACAATCCTGGGTTTTGTGTATCTAAAAACAGGGAATGGTGCTGGGGAGGAAAACGCAGAGCACTTACTTAACATGTATATCAGGAGTTCAGGGAAATAAGTATCTTGGGGACATAAATGTGCATTTGGAAGACTTTGATGGACATACGGATACAACAGGGAGGATATTAAAGGAGTTCTGCGAAGCTCTTGATCTGGTATTGGTTAGCGCTCAAGTAAAACGTGATGGAAAATTAACGTGGGAAAGAAAGAACTCGCACTTGACTATTGACTACTGTTTATTGTCGCGGAAACAATACAACAGATTAGGAGGTATGAAAATAGATGAGGAAGGCACAAAACGTCTGGGGAGCGACTATAAGAGAATCAAGATCATAATTGGCACAGTAAAACCAGAAATGCAAAATCAAAAACAAGAGGGTAGAAATAACTTACATGATAAACAATGACAGGAGGTATTTAAGCGAATTGAGAACATAAGCCACCGGAAAGGAAATGGACATATGAAGACTTAGTGTTTTCAAAAGAGGGTTAGAGAAATATAGAATCAAACAAGGAGGAAGAAAACTAAAGCGAAAGCTCAAAAACTGGTGGGTAAAGAGGTTAAGGCAGCAATATCGAGACGCTAAGCGGCATCTAGAGAACACAGATGGGCAAAGAAAAATGGGCCACACCAGCTGAAGTAGCATCAAAATGGGAGGACTTTCTGGAAAGAAAGCTGGAGGCATCAACGTTAATACAGGCCAAAATTGGGAGGACAGGGGTCCAGTGGATGTTAGAGAAAAATCAGAAGGATAGGAATGCGGCAAAAAGGTTCTGGGAACACATCAGTTCACAGGGAAAAAAGACTGAGGGGTACCAGCAGGCACTAACCACACAGGAAGGGACAAAGGTTGAGGCTGAAGAGGCAAGAGAATACATTAGACATACAATCGAAGCAGCGTTTTCAGAGTTAGAACCAGATCACGCAATAGGGAATGGTAGCGTCTACACAACACACGGGGAGGATCATACTGAAAAAGAGGAAATGACCAAAGGGGTATGGGAAAAAGCAGAAGGAAAAGTTCCGGCTGGAATCGCGACAGGTCCAGACGGCATATTAATGATACTGCTAAAAGTTCTAGGCAAAACAAGCAAATTGAAACTAAGGCAGGTGATTGACCAGGTACTTATGGGAGGGGAGGTACCCAGTGACTGGAAATTGAGCAGGATGAGATTATTATATAAGGGCATGGAAGACAAAGACAGTATCAAATCATGCCGACCAATATCAGAAACCTCAGTAATATACAAGCTAGCTATGCAAATTGTAAAAACAAGAATGGGCAGAGTGAAAAGCAGATTCTGGGGGAGCTTCAAAACGGTTTCAGGAGGGATAGACGACTAGATGATAACTTATTCGTAATCACTCAGTGCAAAGAGATAGCAATGACAAGTCAAAGGCCATTATGGCTAGCATTTTTAGACATCAAAGGGGCATATGGCAATGTGAATCAGGAAAAACGCTGGGACCAACTGAAGAAATAAGGGGCTGGGGGGAACCACGGTTAAGTTTCTAGAACAGGTTTATACGGAGAACAGGGTGATTATAACATGGGAAGCCGAAACTACAAGACCAGCAGCCATAAAAGAGGAGTTAGACAGGGTTGCCTATTGCGTCCCCTGCTTTTTATGATATACGTCAATGAAATGTAAAAAAAAAAGATTAGAGCAGTGCAACCTATGTTTAGACCTGACTTACACGGAGGAAGGACATAAAGTAAATCCAGTATTGCCAGGGTTAATGCATGCAGACGACATTGTACTCGTATCAGAAAGTAGTGTGAGACTACAGGAACTGATTAGGATTTGCAGCAGGGAAGGGGACAGTTTAAGACTAAAATTCAGTAGGGACAAGTCGGATATGATAGTTTTCAACGACGAGAAGGGCGAACCCCTGGAGATATAGGACACATGATAGAACACGTAGAAAAGTACCGCTATCTGGGAGTATGGTTAAGTGAGGGTAGAAAGTATCTAATAGACATGAAGCTATTGTAATAAAAAAGGGAAACGAGATTTAGCTAATATAAAACACAGGGCACTATAGAACTATAATATATATGAAGTCTTTAGAAGTGTATGGAAGGGAGCCATGGTGCCAGGATTGTCATTTGGGAATGCGGTATTGTGTATGAGGTCAGACATCTAGGCAGGTTTAAAGATAGAGCAAAGGAGTGTGGGTAGGTTGACCCTAGGGGCACATGGGAATACACCAAATGAGGGAGTGCAGGGGATATGGGTTGGGCATCTTTCGAGAGTAGAGAAGCGATCAGTGAAGTAAAATTTGAACAAATATTAGCTGAAATTGAGGATACACTGTGGGCAGGGAATGTGTAGAAGTATCTATATACGAAAAGTATAAACGCTAAGTCAACAAACCGAACCCACAAGCTGAGATCTAAATACGCTCAACGAGATGGGGCCGATCAGAGCATATCAGTAGAAAGGGAGTAAAGGAAACAGTCAGGAAATTGTGGGAAGAGAGAATGCAGGGGAAGTCAGCTTCAACAATATACAGGACTCAAAAACAAGAAATAAAGAAGGAACAGTTGCATGATAATTCATTGGGGAGCTCATTACTGTTTGAAGCTAGAAGGGGGGTGCTAAGAACGAAAAAATATAGGGCTAAATTCCAGGAGGTTGAAACTCTATGCAACATATGCAACCGCGAAAGGGAAACTATAGAACATGTAATTCTTAAGCTGCACAGGGCTCCGTCCCACCCTCTTGGGGGAGATGGCTAGGGATTTGGAGGGGGCACTGGGGTTTGCAGACATGGTGGACGAATGGATAGGGAAAGAATTGCGGTAGCTAAGAGGAGATCGGAAGACTGGCGGGAAAGATCTAGGGAGGGGGGGAGAGGTTAATAATACAGATAAAAATGAGCAATGGAAACACTTTAAATGTGGGGGGAGGGGGTGTTAAAACAAAATTTATACAAATTAAACAAAAATGAATAACGAAATGTTAGGCTAGGTGGCGCAAGCTGCCGCCCGTTACATAGGCTATAGCCAGAGCCGTATATGTAGAGAGTTTGGCCATTCGTTGGGAAGTATAGGAGACAAATGCGGAGGCGCCATTAGCCGAAAGCGGGCTGGGCGTGTTCCAGGGTGTCTTCAGAAATTCGAATGTGACCAACCAGAAGCCGGAAATAATACCCTGGCGGTGGTCGCGAGAAACAAACCTGATAACTGCATTGGAGTAACTCTCGATGACTGAAAATATGGTACACGTGATGTTTCAATCACGCTCATCCAAATTGATGGTGGAAGGTGGAAGAGTGCGACAAGCGGAACGATCGACATAATCCGTCCGCCAAGCGCCGAGGGCCAGGAATCTGCCGTCCGAGCGGTCACACTCTGTCCGAGCAAAACAGAGTTGAGCGGCGCATACGTGCACACCTATTTTCAACCACAAAGAGTTACTACACTTCACTCTTACGCGCTTATTAAAACCATTTACGAACATAGACCTTTGATCAGAGCTGTTTCTCGCTACCACCGCTAGGGGATTCTTTTCGGCTTCTGGTTGGTCAAGAGAGCATGCCAAGCCCTCTTTCCGAGTCTGACGCACGCCCTGGCTCTGCCCGTGCCTCCCATTGACACAAACTCTTTACATATACGGCTCTGGCTATAGCCATTACCATCCATCCATCCACCCATCCACGGGTATCGCATTGATGGCGTTGTCCGCGCAACTTCATCATCAAGTTTTGCGAAGAAGAGACTAGAAGAAAACGTCCTCTTTTATCCTTCGAATTCTATCGCGACGCTTCGTTGTCAGTGGCGTTGAGTTCGAGTATTCCCGGGTCCCACTAGTGCCAGTAAGCCTGTGTAAAGTGAGAAACATTCCTAGCCAATATCGTTGCTCAGCCCATTTAATGTGTTCGCGACATGAAGGACCCTAAACGGCACACTGCTCTTAGCATCAACACTGGCTTGGTCCGGATTGGCGTCATCAGTTTCAGTGGCTCGGTAAAGAAAGAAAAGGTCAGCCATAGGGGTTCTTATTCGGCGGTCTTTGAGAGTCTTTATTGAGTGAACGTAATAGCTGGGCGTGCAATGGTTGGTCTCGAGATATACGGCTCGCCATTCATTGCATTACCCTTTCATAAAAAAAAAAAAGAATCCGCTAGCAACGAAACCGTCAAAGAAGCAGAAACCGGAAATGGAGCGGAAGTGTAGGAGCTGCTCTTTGTCGAGGCAAAGTTTGACGTCATCGACCTAACTCCGTTCTTTAGGTGTGTCCACCCACGGTCACAAAGCAAAAAAAAAAAAGAAGATGAATCAAAGAAAGTTTATATTTAGTTTTTATAATTGATAAAATTATGCCTGATTCTCCGGGGCTTATATCTATAAAATCGGAACAATGGACGTCCTCCGCACAAAAACAGTACCCAACGGTGAACGTATAGTAAACTTAGTTTTGGAGGCACACTTCGCCAACTTGTTGGAAGCATGCAGTGTCTCTCAAAATAAGCCTTGTCAAAGATTGCGCTCGAACGGAGTGAGACGACGCTCGGTTGCACTCGAGTACCCGAGCATTAGGCCTTCTTTTCGCCTGTCCCTAGCTTGTTCCTATTTTTAACTCAGAACATGTTTAATGAGTTGTGTTTTTATGAAAAAAATCGTCATGAACGAGCGTCAGGAACAATCGACAAGGACGAGCATCATAGACGAGTGACACGCAGGGAGCGGTACACGAAGTTAAGGTTACGCATAAAGTTTATATACAGGGTGTTTTATTTTGTATAAAACATACCGATTTAAAAATAAAACAGAAAAACAAGCCGTGAAATCAATAATAACGTTGTCTGTTCAGTTGAGTTATACAGTCAAGGGTACATAACATAGAGGGCTAATTCTCACGATAAGTCTAATAATTGAATAAAATGTGTTAATCAACTTTTTAATTACTGAAAATAAACTTGCTTACAATCAGAAACTTGCTGAGCGTCATATAAAACCACTAAATTAGTCAATTTTAGACAGATGTAAACTACTGGGAAAGCACGGGAGTGCCTGTTGCCAGGGAAAGTTTTTTCAGACCGCGTGTTCGGACCGCTGTTCAGGCAGTTTGAAAACGCGGACGATAATCTTTTCATCCGCCTTTTCGGACTGCCAGCGTTGTGCCTGCTTTATGAGGGAAAACTTCAGCGCACCGTCGCGTTTTCCACACGTACGCTTCAAAGTCTTTTTTTAAAATGGACTGATTTAGTGGTTTTAGATGACGCGCAGCAAGTTTATAATTGAGACCATATGTCGACTCATCGTGACGAATTCTCTCTTATATCCTATCCCCCTGGCCGTATAACTCAACTGATCAGACTGCATTATTCTAGCTTTTACGGCCTTCTTTGAATAAATGCGTTCGAATAAAAAAATCAAACACCCTGTCTAAAGTTGGGTCATTGCGGCGGCAGTCGCTGCGTAGCAGAGCTATTCTGGAACTTTTGCGCCCACGACAAAACGTGCCGGCGAGACCGGCGCGCCGTCGCACCACGTGACCGCTCGCGTCATTGACGTCTCGCATCGCGCAAGAGCCATACATGGTAGAGCCTAGAGCCGCTAAAGTATCGTCACTCTGTTCCCCGATATTGTTGTGGGCGCCGCCATCTTGGTGCTTAGTACAGAGCAGAAGCGACTGTCGATCGCCATGTTTCGTAAGTGCGATTTCTTCGTGTAATATTTCTTTGCTCGATCGCGAACTGTTTAAACATTTGTGGAGGGCGGAAAAGCGTTTCCTGTGATTTTAGATAAAACTTCAGATACCTGGCAACCATGATTTTAAGCGCCAAGATGGGTAAGTGTCGTTACTCTGAAGCGTAGCTTCGCCTGTGCGGCGCCCTCATTCGCACTGCCTCGTTCTGACTTCAGTCCTGACTGACATCTGAAATGCACAAAAAAAAAATCGTGGTTTTTGTTGGACACAGTTTGTGCTCCTTTGTTTTTGTGAGAATAATCAAGCTTGCGTATTTTGTCCGAAGCGTGTGAAATCCTTCGAAACAAGGTGACAAAAGAGATCGTTCATGCGCAGAATTCTTGCTTGAAAGGTATGGTTATCATTGGCGCCTCATAATTCCTCTCACGCACGCGTCATTGGTGGTGCAGGCAATGGCACGGCTGCTGTAGTGTCCTCCACGGGCTATATTTATTTAAAACTCTTCGATGCCCAAAACCTTACTTGATATACCGAGGACCTACAAACCCTTACATGACTTTACCGCAAAAAATAAATAAATAAACCTAATCTCTAAAAAAAAAAAAAACTTACTGAAAACGTGGTTTGAAATGTTGTCTTTGAGCAACATTGGGCATTCGCAGCACTATTTCGCGTTGAACAACTGAAGCACTTACGACCTGGGAGAAGGCACAGGTGTATTTCGACTTCCGCCGAACTTGCTACATTTGTGCCTGCTTTTCTTCTCACCGTTTTGAGGCCTGTGGTGGACGCCATTATAACTCGCTTCCACTGTCGGTTTTGGTTTTAAGGGACGAATGGTTTGCTTCAAAGATGCATTTCGATCCTCCACTGGTAACCGCAGATATCTTCGCCCTTGCGGCAGAGGGCGCAAAATTTATGGAGGTGCACGTGGCTCGGGAGAAAATATATCATTCTTAAGTTCTTGCTCCTGGGACAACGCTGTGCATCAAGGGGTTAAAAGTTAATATTCTACCCTGTGCAGACCATACAATGATGCGAAACTCTACTCCGTTTCACGTTATGTTGTACCGTAGTGAAGGCTAGAAGTGCGAGCTCATAGCGCTGGCAGCTGCCCTTAATGCACGAGAGCTTGTGCCGCCGAGATGTGCTCGAGAGCAAGGATCTCGCGCATGTAGCCTTTCCTTCGGTACATCATAAGGTGAAGTAGAGTATGATTTGTTAAGGATCGTTTCGCGGTTGTCGCCCGGTGAAGCTACTCTACGCTGTTTCACGCCGGGCATTCGTCAGCAAGAAAAGGTGAAACCGTCGGTGTGTTGCGTTCGCGTTGAATGTCCCTGATGGTGACACTCTAGGTTGCTGGACTTAAGCTTGTGGATAAGTGATGATCATGGTGGCCCTAAAACCCAATGCTTGCGGTCGGTAAAGCGGAACAAAAGGTGAATAAATGACTATGGAGACCATCTGTGACTATGGACTATGGTCGCGATGCGTTCGAAACGAAGAATGGTTTGTTTTGGTTAAACGATACTAATTATAGAAATAATAAGGAGTACGAAGAGCTACGATGATACACATTTTTGAAAAACCGGAGACGACAAACAAAAAGGGAGAAACAACTTAAAAATTTGTCTCATTTTGTGTTTGTTTCCTTTTTCATGCGTCGTCTCGGTTTTTCAAAAAATGTACAATATAAACCCAATCGCCTGTCTACAGACTATGCAAAAAAATTTTCGAATTTACAGTCGTATTAGTTTATTAGTCAGCATGGAGAGCTATTAGTCGGAAAACTAATGACATCATTTTAGCTTGGGATAAGACCTACCTAAGAAAGGAACACTAATTTCAGCTAATATTTTCCCCATGCGGAATGCACACCAGATCGCGAGTCCGCCAAATGCAGTTGTTTGTGAGTATATAACTCTTTTGTGCATTCAACTTTACCGTCAACATTAGGCGCAATGAAGTTACAATCTGAGTGGAGCTAACGGTTTACTGTACACATTTCTGAAACTAAATAAAACAAAGGCGCCGAAGGGTCTAGGTGTCGTCGTGTAACCGATTATCAGAAACCCATATCTGACAAGAATTCCAGTCTGAACGCGCGCTTCTTCCCCCGTGGCACCTAGCTTTTGTTCGGTATGGTATTGTGCGAGCGAGAACTGTGCGTATAGTGCTTCAAAATGAGCGAGTGCTCGAACTGATGAAAACAAACGACTGCACGATCCACAGCACTTCCTTCAAGGTCCTATTCGCCCGACCCCAGTCGTTCAAGCAGGCGACACATGGTCCAATGAATGTAATGTACATTTCGCGATATGAGTATTGATTACATAGCCCCTTGCTTTGATAAGGCAGGACACTTTTGGGCCGTATCTTGCCATCAACGGGACGTAATAGCGTTTGTAATACGTTACAAAATTTTAAACGAAGGAAAGAAGATCTCTGTGCCTTCGAACGCGTGTTTTTTTGAAGATATCACTGCCTCGTGTCCATTCCATTCGTGATGCATGTGCAATTTACTATAACGCAACTGCAAACGCATGCTATGACCGCTAAGCCAGCAGAAATAACCAGCGATCGATCAACGATCCTTGCACCCACCAACGATAATAGTGCACGAGAACGCAACCACTTGCTAATTAGATTGACGTTGGTCCCATTTATGTGTGCACATACATGTCCTTTTCCTTATTTGCTCCTCTCTTTGTGCCGTTCTTTTCCAACGCCAGTCCCATCCAAATCTCAGAATCGGACGCTGCGCGGCAGCAGCTACGTTCGTTGATGTTCTGATTACAACATATGCTGTTATGTTATGTTTTTTCTGTTTGTTTCCTTTCTTATTTTTTCTTCATTTTCTTTCTCTTTCTCTTTTTCTTCTCTTTCCTCCCCTCTTTTCCTTATTTTTTTTTTCTTTCCGAACTCTTGCAATTTCTTTGCTCTCTTCCGTATTCTTCCTCACCTCTTCCCCTGTCTTCCGCTCACTCTCTTCTTCTTCCGCTTTTTTCCCTTTCCCTTTCGCCCACCTTCCTTTCTGTCGCCTCCTGACTCTGTCCCTTTAACTCCTTCCCCTTCTTTCTTCACTCTCTTTTCTCCTTATCTCCCCTGTCTCTCTCTCTCTCTTTCTCTCCTATTTTTTTTCATTTATTTACTTACCTCGCCTCCTTCCTTTCTTTCCCCACCCTTTCTCATACTTCATTTTCATCCTTTTTCTGTCCTCACCCCTCTTTCTCTCTCTCTCTCTTCCCACTTTCTTCCTTTCCTCCCTTTTTCTCCACCGCCTCGCCCTCTCCCCCCGTGTCCCGGAACTGCGCCGTGCTGCAGACACTCGACCACCTCGGGGACCTGTGCGCCTCGCCGATCCACGTATCAGAGTCCGGCACGACGGGAGCGGGCTGTCCGAGATCTGCGGGAAGTGAAACGAACAACGCCCACCGCCACGGCGTCCGTGTGACGGTCAGTGCAACGCCTACGTTATCCATTATTCACTCGCCCGGGGGCTGTTGCAGCCGCTCTTTCCCAGAGGCCATGCTCGACCTTGAATCACCGCGACAAAAACGGAAAGAACGCCGACATATGCACCTGTCGTGGCGCAGTAAGGCGCCCGAACCTGCAACCTCGTTCGACTTGGGAAAATATCCAGTAAACGGTATTAAAGGGGGTGCAACGATTTCCGGACTTCGGTCAAAGATTTGTGGAAGTTGCCCTCTGACACTTCTGAAGTAAAGAACAGAAAACCGATTTCGCCTGCGTGTCCTAGTTGTTGCGTAAAAAAAAAGATCAATATTGGCATTTCGCGCACCCCTCAACTCACTCCCAATCTTCAGGGTCACACCTGGTCGCACTCCCACTGACGTCATTCGGAGTGCCGTGTAGGTTCCCGTGTGCTATCTCGGAGGACGCTTCTCTCCCTCTCTCTGCTGACATTAGCGGGCGTTATGCTGCGGCTTAGAGCCGAGCGAGGTCACGTAATCTTTTCGCCGTAGTTCCTTCGGCTGCCACTTGGGTCTGCAGGTGGGGAAAAAGCTCGACTTTTGCTTCGCGATTATGCAGCGGAATCGGGACATTCTTAATGAGGAGGTGATTTCTCTATTCTCCGTAACACGATAAACAACGTAAAAATGACAAGATGCAAATTCTTTTAATCATAAAATTGTTGCACCGCCCTTTAACTCCAACCAGTCTGGAGCGTCTATTCGCCCGGTAAGCACTTGGGAGAGCGAGTTGTTGGAATCAACGGAGGTAGTTCGGCGAATAACGAAACAAAAGATATGTCTACACGTAAAAAAGAAAAAAAAAGGAAAAAAAGAAAGAAAGAAAGGGTTTGCGACAAAGAGCAAGAAGAGACAGAGGTCTGAACAAGGCTAGACTGGGTCAGAATAAGGGTTCGCGCATTTCGCGGCAGGGCGCTGTCGGGTTGGGGCTCGGCGGTCAGCCGCGGTAGGGTGCTCTTAGGCCTCGAAGACGTGCGCATCAATTATAGCAATGGTGTTCATTTTCCGTCAAAAAATATGACGGAAGGAGCCCGAGGAAGAAAGCTGCGACATGCAGCTTATTTCACACAGATGAATACTGACAGATGGTCACTCATATCTGTAGTTATTATGCCCGATTGTATGCGATATGATTCAATACTTGTTATGAACAAATCAAGCAAAGTTGAAGATTATTTTGTGATTCTCGTGGGACAAAAGAAAAAAAAAAGAACTATGCCAGATTCCCATTAGTGGTCTATAAAATACCGATATAATAATTTTGCCCACGAGAACGAATTATACTTCACATTTTTTATACACACAACAGTATTCTTGTACGGTTTCAGCACACATATTTTATCTGAGCATCATCGACGCACCCCTCCTTGCCCACTTGTTCCATTTCAAAAGTATTCGTCATACATAGGTATTTCAAATACATTACTATTATGCGAATACAAAGCTTTTATTAACATAATAACGTCAAATATTAGAATTCGGACAGCTCCACGAGCTCCTGTCATGCTGCGCCATCTCACGGTCTTGGTCAGAAATCGAAGTGAACCGTGGCGAGGCGGCGCCCTTCAGACAACTTTACCTTCCACCGTGGTCGGCGCTCTAACTCTCAGCGCGGGAAAACGTCATGCGTCGCAGCGCACACTGTTTTCTTAGGTCTACACCACGTGTAAGTCAGGCAGATGGAGAAACGACCTCTGAGACCTGCCGCAGTGGTGCGAGCGGATTGCGTCCTCCTGGCGGCTTACGCTCAGCAGCTGCTTCCTGTTTACCATAGATGGCGCGGCGGCATATGGGAGGCAACATGGTTAGGACACAGCTGATTGGAGCCAACTCTGTGAAGGTCCTGGTATCGAGAGGTGTTCGTCAGGCATGCCCATTATATCCACTTTTGTACATGTTGTATGTGTCTCGGCTAGAGAACTGGAACTCATCCGGTGCGCGGGCTGGGCGTTTTGTTAGTCCACCTGGAAGTAGGAAAAAATCAGCTGGATACTGCCTGGATTGACATATGCAGACGGCATAGTGTTAACTGCAGAATCAGTGAACGACATGCAGCTTTTATTAGACATTTGCACAGAAGAAGCAGCTGGGCTTGGTTTGCCACTGAATGTCTACAAGTCGGCAGCAGTAGTATTCGCAGGTTCCCCAAACATAACACTGGGCGACCTTCGTCTAGGTGAAGTCAAGATGCCAGTCCTCAGCGAGTGCAAATAGCTTGGGTATCATACTGTCAAACGCAGTCGACTACCCGAAAGAGCACCAAGCCTCCCTCCGCCGAGCAGCCATTCGAGGAGCCAGTATTCTCTCAAAATGCAACCTCTGGACTTGCGATAGGTTCATTGTATCTAGGGAGCTGTGGAAGGCGGTGGTGATGCCTGGATTAACATTTGATAACGCTGTGGTATGCGTCCTAAGAGATGTCAGTATGAACGGCTCTAGGTGGGTCTAATTTTACCACGGAAGTAATAAGCGCTCATGTCTTTCAAGACGAAACAAATCAAACCAACGTAGCTCAAGCCCTGAAAGAAAACGCCGAGCTTCACCTTGAGGGCGCAGGACTGAATGACATCATCAACCTAGTGACGCGGAACTTAGTTTTTCCGAATGTGATTCTAAAATAAGCACGAGCAAGAGCATTTCCTTGTAGCACACTTACAATCGTCTCAGGCGCCAGTCATGAACGTATCAATCCCAGATATTTGACTACAAAGCAATGCAACGACAAGAACACACAAGACGCGACATCCGCACTCTGGGCTCTAATAATGGAGACTCAAGAAACATTACGCGACACGCCCAGCACGGAAATGAACGCTGAATCAAAGCCAAAGTGGCGCTTGAAGATGTACAAGTGCAAGCGTACCCCGGATCCCACAAACGCAGGCAGTGAGGAATCGACGCGTGTGAGACCCATAGCCCCTCCCATCAAGACCATTGTTTTTAGGCCGACATGTAAAAACAAAGCGTTGATACCTTTTCCATCCGAGCCATCGGCGATGTAATCAAAAGCATTGTTCTTGCAGACACTGAACGACTTGTCAATCAGGATCAACAACAAGTCAAACACAATCGCTGTAACAACCAAGAACGCCTTTGTTGAGCACGAACTCCTCAACGTGAAGGGAATCCCTACCATAGACGGTGGCATGGCAGTACAAACCTAAAAAGCGCAAGGTCCCAACGAGGTCAAAGGTGTCATGTGCATTCGCGGCTGTAACGAAACAGACGCGAGCCTTCAGGCTGATATGACGTGCAGGACGTATAAAATTTAAACTTAACGAATCATCGGCAGAAAAAAGAACAGAGTCGTGATTACGTTCGAGGGTACCACAAGGCCGCCATTCGTCAAATTCTATGGAGATGCCTACAAGGTGGTCGAATACAGACCCCCGCCGGTGGTCTGTTCTTTATGTCACGCCATCGGACACAAATCGACATGTGCCCGAACGACGTTCAACGCAGCATGGACTGCGGCCACGCGTACGAGAACATGGGAGACTGCAGCGCGAACTTCCCGCTGTGTTAACTGCAACAGGTGAAGAATCGGCCATCAGCAAAGAATGCCCGAAAAGAGATTTGCCTTCTCGTACAAAGACGGATGAGCCACATCGAGCAAAGTCAGAAAGAAAATCGACCAACACCCAGCTCGATTCGGACGAAATATGGCCGAGTCTCCAGCCCTTACCCAATTCCGGAGAACTTCGAACACCGTCTCCAGGGGCATAAACTTATGGACGACAATGGCAAGAACAGCTCTCGCGAACGAAACACAATGGACACAACGCAATGAAGAACAAACAATAGCAACGTACAACTCAACTTCTAAAGTTTCCGCAGATCAAACAACCTACCTTAAAGACACACACCGCCAACATCCTTTAGCTAGAAGACATAATCAACAGAATAGAAAATCAAATTGAAGAAAGAACACGCCGAATAAAGGGACAATTAACCGCAGCTCATTATTGCCTTTAACGCGAAATTCTAAAGGCCAAGGTTCACCCGAATTTCACACTGAAAAACATGACGACTACAAAACGCAATTGTAGGTCCTTCTAATGGAACTGCCAAGTATTCGCATTCAAAACAGATAAGCTCAAGCTCCGCATTGAACACATGATTCAAGATAGACCTACAGTCATCCTACTACATAAAACTAGGTGCGAAAACATCACGCTATCTGGCTACAAGATCTCTACAGAACCAACAGTCTCCTGGCGGGACGGAACCAGGGGCGGCCCCAGGGACTGCGGCGATAACAGCGGCAACAACGAGAAACCACCCAATGGCGTCGCGACGCTTCTTATATGCGAAAATGTGTCGCATTCCCAGCTGGTTAGGAAACGTTTGTGCAGCACAGACAGGGAGGTCGTGTCAGTCAGAATCATACTCAAAGAGACCCATCAGATCACTTCCACCACCTACATCCGCCCACCTAGAACCGAGGGTGACGACACCGGTTGGGTCGCCAGCTTGGCACTATGAGACGTTTCATGGATACCCTCATACTCGGAGGAGACTTCAGTGCTCACAGCAAGACTGGGACTACATCGCAACAAACCCAGGGGAAGGAATCTAAAGAAAACAGCCACAGCAACGAGGCATGTCCTACTGAAGAAACCTGGACCAAACACGAAAATGGGAGACTGCAGGCTGCCGAAAATGACACCTCACCAAACCTGACCTGGATCTCCAAGCGACTGAGGTCTAGATGGACAGTTATGGCTGACATCAGTAGAAGCGATCACCTACCGATCAAGATTGAGCTGATGGCTGAAACGAAAAAACAACAAGAGGGCCTATAGTGATCATATCTGACAACATCCGCTCTGCCTCCGAGGAGTTTCCGAACACCACGGACTCCGGCACGCGAATTCGAACGGCCATGAAGATAGCTACCGCCACTAACTCAATCACGAAGATGAACCGATACCCGACCTTCATTTTCTGAACTTGTGGGCCAGCAGGCTCCAAGAAAAGGACAGAGAGGAACATAGGATTCAAAATCAAGCTCAACATCACCACTGCCAAGGCTCAAGGATACTCCATGCAACTCAAGAGGAAAAGGTGGAAGAATCATTGCGAATCCTTCAACGAAAAGACTGGAGCTAGACGGATGAGGCGCACATTCGAGGGTATGACCCAGAAAAGGAAGGCCAAGTGTACAAGTCAAAACCTCGCACTCAAAATGGGACTAACTGAAGAAACAATGGCCGTTCTCGCCGGCGAGCAATTCTTCCCACATCCCGCATCCTCCATCCTAGTCACGGAGAAAAAGGCCGCTGAACCGCGACCTGAAGTTGCAATCAGGACTCCCATGGACACTCCTTTTGTCGAGGAGAGCTCGTCGCGGCGCTTAGGAGCGGCGCGCAGCACCGCACCGGGCTCCTAGAAAATCACCGTCACGGCGCTCCGCAACCTCTTGGAGAAAGGCATGAAACAATTCTTGGATGCTGATTAACCAAGTGTGTAAGGAAGGACGAATACCAGAGGAATTAAGACATTTAACGTTAATACCAATTCTTAAACCGGGTAAAAAGTGGACTCAATTTAAAACCTGAGACCTATCTCACTCACATCCAACCTCAGCAAAACCATGGAACGAACGGTCATCGCTCGTATCACCTGCAGCTAGAGTACAACAAGCAAGCGTTCTCTCCATTCAAAATGGGATTCAGACCCGGATTCTCTGCGAAAGATAGCCTCGCGCAAATATCACCAGGATATTCTAGGCCAGAGATCTGGCCTCAAGCCAAAAACGTTGGTCACAATTGGCACAAAGAAGGCTTTCCACTCCATACCGCATGAAGCCGTAATTAATGGTGACATCAACAGGGGCCTGCGCGGCCACTGCCTCAAATACGTCCGATCCTTCTTGGAGGGTCGAACCTCTAAAACAGCGTTTGGCCCCACCAAGGGACCTATGACAGGATCGGAGTACTGCAGGGAGCGGTCATCTCCCCGGTACTCTTGAACACGGTAATGGCGGACCTGGCATTTATTCTCGACTCGTAGACATAGACTGGCGGACCTGGTCGCAACAGACGAGCACTAACTTCCGTCCGAGCATTACAGCCTGTGGGAGCGTGTGTGCATTCGGAGGCTCCATACGAATACAACGATGACCCCAGCGGGAAGGGTGGCATTCAAGTTTAAGGACGTCCGCACCGGAGAGGTACAGGTCGCACTCTGCCCATCGTGCAAGGTCCCCGCATTGACAACTCACATATGCTGGGACTGTCTCCTCTGCAGCTCACAAAGGGAAGCCTCAATCAATGCTCTGCCCGATAATGAAAAGCCAACGTATGTCGGAATGTGGTACCTACTGGTAGGAACACCGGACCGTTGAAAGTGTATTTTTCGACTCGCCCGCCGGCTATATAAAGTCGGCGAGTCTTGCACCTTTCACCTGAACCCCTCTTTCATCCCTCTCTACCTCGTCCTTTACAATCATTCCCACACTCTCAGTTTATGATATTAGTCAAGCGTGTAGAGTTCAACCTTTTAGAGCGCAGCTCTTAGGCGCCCGATTCCGGCTTGAGCGGCGTCGCCGTCGCCGTAACCGCGCGTCGCAATATGGGACGTTTCTCATAATGAAGTCACACGTGATGTCACGAGGGTCATGAGTGACGTCACGAGTCACGTGTGACGTCACCCTTTGACGTCATACGGCACCTTAATTTGGCGGAAAATTGTTACGCTAAATTTAGCGGGAAATTTCCCCGCTAAACTTTCCGCAAAAGTTTCCGCCAAACTTAGACGGCAATTTTTTGCGCTAAATTTAGGGGGAATTTCTCCGCCAATTTTTTCCGCTAAGTTTAGCGGGGAACGTTTCCCGCCAAATTTAGCGGCGAAATTTTACTCGCTTAACTTAGAGGGGAAATTTCTGCGCTAAATTTAGCGGGGGAATTTGCTGTGAAATTGTCCCACAATTTCCCGGTAATTTCCCCTCCGTACCCTTCCCTCCCCTCCATATCCTTCGCTCCTCCTCCTCAAGAGCTGCGCTCTGATTGGGCGTTACAGAGAATTGTAAACGTCTTTCATTTTTCATTTTCAATAAGAACGTCCTCTGCCTGACTGACCTAATCAATGAATAACTCAGTGGGTGAATGAGTGAATGGACGAACTTGCGAGTAGGGGAGTAGATAAGAAAGCGAACGAATTAGGAAATGAGTAACAAAAAAAATACACCGAAAGAAAACAAAATTAACGCAGTATCGAACAAAACATACATTTCCTTACTAGGCCACTGAAGTATCCCAGAAAACAAAATCCGTTTCGAATTTTCTGTTTTGGGGGTACGGACGTTCAAAGCGTACTCGTTGAAGGCCAACTTGTTGAATAGGCCAACTCGAGTTAGGCTAACTAGTCGAAAGAGAGTTTGTCGAAAAGTCCGCGGTGTCCCCGCTGCTGTGAACCTTGCATTTAGCATTTTATCCGAACAAAAATATATCGATGACCGATTTTTATGGGCCACAATTCGCGTGACTATGGTGGGCATTTCTCAGTGTCTTTGTCGACTTATTTTGTGCCAGTTATAAAAGTGTAGCTTCTTTTACAGCGGAGCTGTTAAGGGTTAATTTCCCCAGGATCGTGTCCTCCGCAAAGAAATGTCGACACAAAACTTTGGTTGCCGCCGTCGCTCATTGATGGCGGTAGCTGTCCAGAGAGTTGAGTAGATCGCGGCAACATTTCTTCGGGGTAAGAAGAGCGGGAACGGAATGAGCGGCGAAGTGCGCAGCAGCGCAAATGGTTTCGTAACCGCCGCGAGGCCGCTATCGCCTAAAGTTCCACTGCGTCGAGCGCTTCAGATTCCTTTGCGAAAGAAGAGCAGATCGCTCGCCTGGAAAGCCACCGCCGAGAACAGAAGCTGCAGCTCCACTGCTCTACCTTCTTCACCAAAGTGGAAAGGCTGAAAGTTTTTTTAAAGGAGAGCTAGTTCCCAAAATTATTTTAAGTGCTCGCGTATGACATGAAAAATTAAAAAAAGAGTAAACGTTCAGAAAAAAAACAAAAAGAAATATCGCTACAAACTAAAAGCACCACCGAGACTGGGAAAAAGAAAGGACGGACCAACACAGAGGTTGACTGACTACACGAGACTATTGGCCAGCCTCGGGGTGTTTTTACTATGTTCAACCACCACCAGCTCGTTTGCGCCCTAACCTACTGTTTATAGCACCGCGTTTACGGAGCGAGTCACATTTTCAGGTCAAAGCGATTCCGAGACATGAATCTATTTTGAGAAGTGGACCCCGAAATAGACGTGTTCTGAATTCCTCAAGTGATTCTCGCGAACTTAAATATTTCGCTAAAATATATATGCATATATACTTTTGATTGGGGGGGGGGGGGCGTGGGTTAAAGTATATTTTGTGAGATATTTGTGCTCCCTATACTCCGTCCACCCTTAAGCTGAGACTAGAAGCTCCGCCTTCGGCACGAGCTCGCTGGCTTCCGCAGTGCTTTGGTTGCGCTTGCCTGCTCTTTCACACTTGCGTTAGGAAGGGCACAAAGCTCGCGCTGAAGGCGGAGCTTCTAGTCTATTTAAAGCTTAACGGAGTATAAGAGCACATTTGTTTTGTAGTGAAGTTTTTTTTTTACAACATTGCTCTGTGGGTAAAGTAGAAACTGCATAAAAAATAATGATAACTGGTGCATGCACAAACAATGTCAACAGATAGACTGTACAGTGCAGCCGTGCAGTCTCTCTGGGGCACTAGTATTTGGTCATAATTGTAATTCACACTTTTTTTACTTTTCGCGCACGCTTATGATTCCGACCACCCTGGGCGCGTGCTCCGTTCGTTTCCCGAAGTGACGCTACGAGCTTCCATAACAATCGGTTAGCAATGTGACGGTGACAAAAATGTAAAACTAACACTCCAACACTTTATAATCTCGGAGGTCAGAAAGGACACACGCGTGATCTAGGGCTCACGAACGGTACTGCGCCTTCCGTGTTTTCTACTTTGGTAATGATTAACTGGGACCAGCCTTCCCTTGAACGCTCGGAGGTTAAAGGCTGCTTCACACAGCCCCGTTTTCTTGCGTTGCGTTACGTTATGTGACGGGAGCTTACGTGCACGTCTCCGGGACATATGAGCTCCATAGTAAGCGTGGCTGCCAGTTCAAGAAGATAGCCTGGCACGTGACATTCGAGACACGAATGTTTCGGTGACTTGTACGTATAATGCAAGAAAACGCAAGAAAACCGTCGTGTGTGAACCAGCCTTAACTCAACGCTTAACGTATAGAGGCTTTACACACGCGCCATGAGTACAGACGCCATTGCCGACCTTCTATTGTCTTACCGAGATATCAAACCACTGAAGCGGGCTTTGGCGAGCCTTCACAAAGGCATATGCTGGGGGAAAAGACACCGTCATATATAAAATGCCAGTAACCTGTCCTCGTGTGGTAATGATGGAGCGAAGTGAAAAATATAAGAGGAAACAAAAACTGAAGGTCGGTTATGGCGGCGCCCATGCACAGCTGCTGTAAAGCGTCTATAGTCTTTCATCTATTTTTGGACGCTGCCAGGCATCTCGTGCAAAAGTCACAAACGGAATTTAAAAACAAAAGATAAAACGCAACGGAAAAACAAAAACTTCACTTACAACATTTGTTTTAGCCAATTCGAGAAATTAACCTTCCACAGGATGCCCCTTTCAACGACCTCCCTTTCTGCAAAATTGTCGCCGACGAGTTGACCTATTGGACGTACTGACTTTCGCCGAGTCGATCTTCGCCGAGTTGGCTTTCGACAATTTGAATTCCTCTATGCACAAACTTCAAGCCCCCCCCCCCACACACACACACACATGCAAAGAAGGAATTTTGGCAGGCCCAGCATCATTCAGCATGTAAAAAGAAAGGGGGAATTACGGTCGGTGAAAGTTTAAGAACCCGGTAGCGCACGTTGCCTTCCGCCGAGTTTTGGCTGCGCTCGTGGTGAAGTTGTATCAAAAGATGAGAGCTGGCGCTCGAGGCGGGAAGTCTACTTGGCTCTGAACGCTTGACCAACTATAATGACACTCGCTGGCGTTGTGCTTGGCAGGAACTCTATTCTCCCGAAAATAGTGCAACCATGATACGCGCACCCCACCGGCCCCGCGTGCCTGACACATACACCGGCCCCGCGTGCCTGACACCTACGCGCGACCAGTTCGCTGAACGCAATCTCTTAACATTTTGCTCGCGGACCTTCACCTTCGCGTTTGCGCTTATGTCGAGAAGATTTTCGTTTCATCCAGTGTCTCTCTGCCAAGTCGTCAAGGCCTGTCCAAACAGGACACTTCGAAAATCGTGAGGCAACATGACTCCGTCGAAAATCGCGGAAATTGAAGCGTCCGGCACCCCGGCAGTCCGATGTCTGTTTGAGCTCCGGCCAAGCAAACATCACGATTTTGCTCCTCGCTTCCTCCGCTTTTCGGTTACCTCGGTGCTCGTCAGACTCGACGTCACACGCCACCTGCAAATGCTGTCCATCTGTTCTGCCGGGCTCTCGAACGCCTGGTACTGTTCCAATATTTAGTCGATTTTACTCCAGAATAAGGGTTTTGTACCTATGTTCAAGGCCCCCGTAAAAACTACAAATGACCTTTGACAAAAAAAAAATCCTTCCGACAAAAGAAAAAAAAAAGAAGAAAAAGGTTGGACGGAAGCGGTGCGCCGCACGATTTATGTCGGAGTCGTATCACCTCACGATTTTCGAAGTATCCTATTTGGACATGCCTTCAGACGTATTCCCCCGGTTACAACGTGAAAATAAACGGATCCCTCACTCAACAGAGAAGTAAAAGTTGTTCGGCGGGATCAAAAAGAAGGGGAAAGAAAAAAAGCCACCCGAAAGTCGTAAACGACTCGATGTAGCCAAAACGTCCAACATACTCACTCGCTCTTTATTCTATTCTTGGCCGTTGTTTCCGGTAGTTACTGAGTGCGTCTACACGTCAGTCCTCCAGGCTCCATTTTGTTGCTAGCCGTGACTTATCGTCTTCCGGAGCAGGACGAAATTGGTGGCGCGACAAAAGGAACCAGAAGGGAGCTCCTTCCTCCTCTGACGTTCAGCGACACAGAACAACAAAGTGTGTGTGTGTGTGCAGGAAAAGAAGGGGGGGGGGAGTGAACAGGGTGGAGAGATCGCATTGGTGCAAACACCTCATTTCCAGGGGAAAAACAAAAGTTGGACGGAGCGACGACAGTTCACGCTGCACTGGGCCTAATCCTGATGTTTGTGCGGCGGGTGTGAAATCTTCTTGCGCTGTGTATTTTTGTCCTCTGTTCTCGGTGCGTGCCGGCAACATCACAGCCGGGGATCAGACAAGAGATTCCAAATCCCTCCAGAGTTGTTCCGCCCACGACCGACCGGAGAAACCAGCACCGGAAAGGCAACAACCCAGGCGTCGCGTCGTCTCCCTGACCACACGAGAGTCTCCGGGCCATGGGATTGCGTTGATGAATGTTAGGATGGGTGAAGGTTTTATGGTTGGTTACAACACACAATTATATATACTTTGATTACGAGAGCTTATAGGCGGCAATAAAAACACTGTTAATAGAAGCCACCTAACAAAAAAAAAACAAGTTGAAATGAGATACTTTCCTCTGTGCTAGCTGCATGTCACGTTTTGTTATATACATTGTCGTTCATAGAGCGACCGTATGTATACAAATATATGGCGTAATATCGATGTTTTTTATGTGCAAGACAGCACGTTGATAAAAGGCTCAAAATATATTTTTCTTTCTCCAAATACTGCGCAGAATGAATTCTCGACGTTTACTATTTCGATATCCTAAGATATTATAGAAAAAAGTACCATATAGAAGGCAGGGCTGGGCAGATATTCTCCAAAAGGTATTCTGGAATACAAATACTGAGATACTTTTTTGAGGCCAAAGTACAGACACTAAGATATTATTGTCTTTTAGGTGATGGGTTGTCCTTGACAAGCTTCTGCAAAACCGAAAAGAAAGTGCTCGGAATACAAATACAAATACATAAATATACATGGTTTCCGCAAACCGCAATATGAGGGATAAGGGTGCAGTTCGCGGTGTACGCAAATGGCGGTGACTGTATTCCTCTCTTTATGTCAGTTTACGCACCTCCACTTACCTCGAACTTTCTCATTTCTTCACAGCTATAAAATCTCATATGGCGCCAAAAAGGAAAACCATTGTCGTCCTTAGCAAACCAGTGTAGACCAACGATTCCGTGCCATGCTTGACAAAAAGGCTAACATGTCTAATAATTTCCTCCTCTTATGGAATTTTCCTTGCTGCTATCCGTCTCGGGGAATGACACAACAAACCGATCCAACGACACGTAAACATGTAATGACCGTTATCGCCTGTGCCGCGATTCCAAAAGCCCCCGTCGCATACGCTGCGACGGCCCTTTATCAGCGGCGGAGCGCGCTGGCTCGCCAGAGTGGCGAGTTGCACTTGGCGCCCTCGCGGTGCTGATAACCACTGACTGTCGGAGGGGCAACCTGGGCCAAATGCTTTGAATCCCCAGGTTGCCCACACTCTTTACTCGCCTCGTTTACAGCGCTTGCTCCGCTAAAGCGGGAAAGAGTAGAGGGCTTTCTGGGAGGAGCTTATCCTTCTATTCTTGAAAGTAACCGTTTTTCCAACCACCTTCACTATTCGTATTATTTTTATTTTATTTTGGTGATTGCTTGTGATAGTTCAGGTCAAAGAGATCTCCTTCTTGTGGCGAAAGTTATGTGCCGGTTCATATTGCACATTCTAAAAGTCCTTGCGCCAGAAATATATTTTTATCACATAAAGCCGACAGTTATTTTACGACAACAAACGTGACGAGATACCTAAGGCTGGCAGAGTATCGCGATACAAGCGATACATTACAAATCTATTTCGCTAATGAATTGCTTATACAATTTTTTGAAGTATATCGATGCGTAAATACAGATACTCTACAGTATCTCTTAGCTACAATCACGATACATTTGTATCGCAATACTGCCAGCCCTGGTAGAAGCTATCTAAGTAACAGAGTAAAAACCTAAGTATACAACTTAAAAAAAAGTCTAAGTAGAGTGTTCTCAAGATGCTTTCAAGTTGCGTTATTTTATAAAATTTACTCAAATAACTAAATACCAAACAATCGAATAAAAAAATAATGGGATTGCCCAAAAAGGTTTTATTTTATCGCATAACGGCGTTTTCGGAAATATTGTCACAAATGACAATTGATGAGGTCACGAAAACTGAAGCAAAGTAAACGTCTAGTGGGGCGAACTTGTGCCCAAACCGAAATAGAAAAAGGCTAGCGTCACAGGCGTCGATGGCGGCGAAACAGCAGGGTCGAACGCTGGGGCGAGACTGACTCCGGCTCTCCACGCGGAGCCCGTTTTGTACACGCGATTGCTTCTCGAACAATCGGCATAGAAGGTTCGGCGAGTAGAACACACTAACCTCGAATAAGCAACAGGGTCTCGAATTTATAAGAACGCGACATTTACAGAAACAACAAAAGGTATATTCGGGGCCAGCCATTGAACCTCGGATCTTTGCGTGGGAGCCCAGCACGATAACCATTTGTCCACGGGCGCGCTGCCTAACTGGCTAGCTGCCCGCGCGGCAATATGTGTCCAACAGCTCGTTCCTTTCAGCATTAGCATATGACTGTAAGGAACAACTAGAAACATCACGTATGCGTTTACAGCGCGCCTTGCCAAAAATAAATGAAGTTCGTAATTTTACGACCATCGGGTCTCCCGAGAAAAATAAAGAAAAAAGGCGGAAGTTATTATTCATGAGTTAACTTAAGCTTTTAATTTACGTTACTTGCAAAACATATTTCACTTAGAGTACTAAATATGAACATTTTAAGGTATTTGTATGTTACCAAGTTACTTACAAATGTATTTAGGATAGATCAATTTGAGTAGAGTTTTTAAGTTGCCTACAAGTTTGCCCAGACCATAAAAACGTACGTTAGTTTATTCTTTCCCTCCAAACAGCAGCGGCGATTTTGCTTTTTGGAAGCCGTCAATTGGGTGGTCCAACTAAAGTTTGACCACCAAAGTGAAGTACAATAATGATAACTGTTGGAGAAACTCATGTTTTTTATTTTATTAAATGGCATAGCAACAAATATTTCCTTTTTTTCTCTCCACTCTCCAAGATAAAATTTTCGCAGACGACCTAATGCGTGTTTTTCCAAGAGCGTCTACAGTTCAGATTAGAAACTGCTCGAAGAGTTTCTATGTGAAAACATTTCGTTGTAGTAATAAATGGGATATGTTGGTTATTTCCTACGAGGCTGTGTTTTGCGGTATTGAAAGCAAAAATGTTATACTACTTTCACTTCACTATAAATGGCGTGGAACAGTCGAATTAAAATTTTTATAGGAGTTATGTTTGGTAGTGCCCCGCGCTGGAATGGTCATGTAGCTTACATACGCGCACAGGCATATTAAATGTTAGCATTCCTTGAGAGACATCTCAAATTTGCAAATAGAAACATTCAATTAACTGGATATAAATGTTAAGTGCGTCAAATATCACAGTACGCAGGTTGAGGTTTGAACTTCAACAGGAAACAACATGCCGTTCATAAAGAACGTACCGAGAAACCCTTCACTTCTGTTTATTTCTTCGGAATATATACGCACGGACTCGGTTACTGCAATGGCAAATGAGTTTCAATTTAATCATATCTATATAAACAAATGTAAAACTTAAAGGAATTTGACTCTACAGCAAATTGACTGACAAAGATTGACTCTGCACTGTACATGCAAACCTTTATGTCGCGCTCCCAGGGAATGAGCGGCACTGAAGCATTCGATGCAGTGTAGAAAAAGTGTCTTAAAACCTTTTTTTTGCCGAACAGTAATTGATTGAAATGCTTTCTCGGAACGAGTTATCAACAGTTGCAGTCGTTTCTTTAATTAGAGGTGAGTAAATGGGTTGGGTAACATATCATATTTGCGCTTCATGTCGAATTATGCGCGTTCCTGCTGAAAGTTTTGACGCCGGTCGAATTTTAATACAAACGTTTAGATTGTTGCGGAGCTATTAAAGATTTCAATGATACGACCACTTTGCGTCCTTGTTCGCAACTTTCTCACTCTCTCAGATAATAAATGTTCTCATAAATTGGGCATACAACTCAGTGGAAGGGAAAATCGATAAACGAAATAATGTATGCGCATTGAGTGACTATCATGCAACACTCAACTTTGTTATTGGTAATATGGCTTCTATCAAAACCAAGCTCTGCTTTAGTCATATTTGAAGTCGCCAATTTTCCATAAAAAACAACAACAACAACAACAACAACAAAACAACAAATATATCGTCAGCAGTCTGCAGAAGGAAGAGAAACGGGACAGAACCTATTTACTTTTTCACCACTGGAAGCTGTAGCTCTAAGGATCCGTTGCCATGACGTTTAAAAATATTTTAAGAAATGCTCCGATAATAAATTTGATCCATTTAGAATAAGAGTAACTGTGGTCACTATCAGCTTAACATTTGCATGGCGTGGTGAGTCCCGGAGCGTCCTACTATCGCTGGGCAGCCAACGAGATTGCTGCGTTAGCCGATGAGAACACCAAGAACCAATCCCAAAGCAAGAAACTTGAATATAGGCATCTGCGCCGTGTGTTCCTTGCGCAGTCAGTGACTATAGGCACTTTTGAATATCGTGACACTATCTGCAGCTTGCCCGCATTTCCAATCGAGTAATTGTAAGTGTAGACCATATGCGTTGTGACATCATTTTTTTGTTGTTGCTAATCTTCAAGAATAACTTCGGAGTTTTCGCAAAGAAGCGTCGTGTCGCAGCTGGCACTTCAGAACGCAGGGAGCCCGGAGTTCACTCCGCATCCTCACTAACTTCCCGCTGTGTACACAGACACAGACACACACACACACACGCTCACACACACGCACGCACTCACACACAACACACACACACACACATATCAGCACTCGCCTCACATCAAGAATGAACGGAAAGAATACATGCCCTGCTGACGTCACTTCAGAGGAAATATGTAGTTGTCTTGTCGCACAGCGCTCAAAGTCCGCAGGATACATTTCGCACCCATCGAATGAGCTTTTTTTGGCTATAACAAGTAGGTGTGATTTCCAGCACGATGCGATGACGTCACGTTCATACCAAGCATACTACATTTCTTAAAACCCGGTTGCCGTAAACACGGCTTTAAAGGGACCATGAAATGAATCTGAGAATCGAATTTCATCCACCGGACGTCGTTAAAGGTGTGAAAAGAAACACAAAAGGCACAAAAATAGGGGCAAAAAAATTCTTTGATATAGAGCTTTTAAAAGAAAACTGGACTCTTTTGCGCCTTCTTTCCTTCGAAAGCTCTCTGCCTACTTGTTCACTGCTATGCATCCGCGGAACTGCGGCACGTCGGCCGAATCCACGTCGCCCTCTTGGGTAAGCGCCTACCTCACCAGCACCGCGGTCGCAGACAATAAAATAGCCGGCCGATGTTTCCGGGAAGGCTTGTTAAATAATATTCAGATCCACGGCTTGTAGCATAATTAGAGATGTGTGGCGAAAATTGCCCAAATTTGATAATGCTGAGATCAAGCGCCATCTATCGTGCGATGGACGAAGCTGAGAGCCAGCTCCGGAGCTGTCCCCGGCTCGTCGCGCAGAACGATCAAATCAGCATGGCCGACAGCGTCGGCAATGTCACCGTGGTCACGACGACCAGCGAACGTTTATTTTTTTTACGTGTTCTTCTCCCGCGCGTCCCGACTTCGAGCAGCAAGAAAAAAGTACTTTGAAACAGACCACGACGAACAAGAACGCTGGATCCGCAAACACCCGGGGCAAGCTGGAACTGGCAACGAAGTTTGGCGAGATAGGATACGGCCTAGCGGCGCTTTCCGCAGCGTTAGCTTCGACGGTACTTGACGAAGACAGTGCCAACGACCGGCTGGCGTGCCGGGTGAATGGAGATGTCCCCGCTCGGCTGCCTTGCGGTCCCTTCCCGTATTATGGTTTTGATCGCTGACCTCAATTTTAGATTAAGAGAGTGAGGTCAATCTCTTCCCTTTGTCATTTCCTTGTTTTCCGAGGCAGTGTTGACGAACACTGTCGTCGAAAAGGGACTTTCGTCGATTCCATCTTCTTGTTTTTGTGTGATATAAGAGCTCGAGATAAGCACGCCGCATGGATTACGCTGTCGGCGCACGGTATGTACTTACCGCTGTATGCCATTTTTATTCTGCCACGACTGCACGTCACTCTCGAGCTATAACAGTTCGTGGGAGCTACGTGCAATGCCGGTCCAGCACTTCGCTTTGCCAGTGTCAAGTCAGTATCAGAGCTGCAATCGTAAAATATCGGTCCCAGTAAGCGCTTACCAGCAGCGTAAATACAGCACTTCTGTCGTGGTTCAAAAGTATCTTTTTTAACGTGGGCTCGCTCCTGCACTCTCCCGAGGCAGCGAAAAAACGCCGCGGCAATTTGTTTCTATCTACGTCGCTTTGCAAACGACTGACGCGGGCCGCCTTTTACCAGCAGCGAGCCGTTGGGTTGACTGCTGGAGTCTTCGACGGAAAGGCTCGCCGCACTGCCCAACAGGCAGCACCGGCGAATGGGACACAGGTCAGCCATGCTGTCGCTGTCGCTGGCATCTCTCCATCGAATTTCGCTCAAGCTGCGGTGTGTCCATGGCAATCGCGGCGATGAGGGGCGCCGATTCGGAAAGCACGTCGGTGACATCAGCGCCATCAGCTGCCAGTAAAACCACGCGGCGCACCCTCAACTCGCCGCCGCTGGCGCTCCCCATTCTACAGCCGAGAGAACTTCCGGTTCCTGTCCCAGCCGTGCGTCACGACCGTCAAAATTACGCCGCAACTTGTTTTGCGGTCAGTGGAAGAGAAAAAAAGTCGATATCTTCATTCTTTGCTATTGTGTAGGGGTTCGTAGACCGAGACGAAAACGGATTGCCTGTTCGGCATTCAGTGAACGTTGAAGGTTTAATGTAAAAGTTATCTGGCAAAAGTAAAAAGGCCGTTTCATGAGTCCGCTAAGCCAGAACGCCAACGGCCATTCGCGGCGGCTCTTATGCGGACGCTCCTATGCAGCGGCTTAATTACGTAGCGACGATAATGAACGGCGACGTTAATCTCGGCTTAACAACAGGTTCAGACAACTTGGAATTCACCGACACTTTAATCTACATGTTAAACACCCAGATCTCTTTGGCCGGTTAATCCCTCACCCGCTAAGCTCCTCTATGTCCAAAAGTAGAGACAAATGGTGTTGAGTGGCGGAGAGCTTTGGCGAAGCGCAGCTCGGTACCGGGCTCAGTGGAAGCTCGAACTGCGGACAAAGAGATTATGAGGTCAATTCTGGCTCCTGCCAAGGTCAGTTTCAACGGATGTTGTCCCAGCATGAGTTCGATTGAGCTCTGGTACGTGACCCACGTTAAACACGACGTCAAGATTGCCTACGTTTGACCAGAGATAGTCGGACTTCACAGCCTAAATTGTCTTTCTGTAGCAGGTGTGGCCAGACTGCTATATGCAAAGAGCTATAAATAGAGCCATTTTAACTGAATAGCCGCAATGACAAGGGGCGTGGCATTGAAAAAAAAACCCCATTAATCTCAGTTGGTGGCCACATTGAATTCCACTCATAATGCAGTTCATCATGATTTCACTTACCCTGATGTGCTTTATCCGGTTGGTTCAATCTGCGCATGGTAGCACACTCAACAAAACGCAAGCTATTTTTTTGTTTTGTTATATCCTTCCTTCTGGGCTAGCGGAGGGTGAAGGAAAAGGGGGGGGGGGATACGCTTACTAGGGAGTCACGAGCCGAACTTCGACCCGCAAAGAGACAGACGGATGCGGCTCGCCAGTCGCAGTTTGGTCACCCCTGTTTTATAGTAAAGAAATCATCCCGTTTTAACACATACTGCTTTCGAATTAGAGCAGAGCTTCGCACAATCTGACGGCGGCCTATTGTAGTAAACCTGCCAAGTAAGTGAAGGTTTGGAGATATAATACTCCGAGGTAATCTTAGTGAATACTTAGTTTATGCTGGGGGTGTCAAATAATCTTTGCTAAAATGGCGCACAAAATTTTTTTATAGTTTAAATGCATAGCGTTTACACTGTCAGCCTAAAGGATTTTGTGCCCTCAGATATAGTCTCGATGACCACGAGCGTCCCGCGACACCATGACGCAAAGTGGCAGCGTGATGTCACGGTACACCGTGTTCACGCGACATAAGGTGACACCGTTGAGTGTCATCGTCACGTCACGTCACGCGACACGCTTGACATCATGTGGTACAGTGACGTAACGTGAAACTGACTATCGCAATGTGCCCTTTAGTGGCCCCTTTACCCACAGAAGAAGGAACGTGATAAAGGCTATGTCTTTAGAACTTGTGTGTCGCCAAAAAGCCAGCTGATTTTTGACGCCCGTTATCCTCCTTCAGTTATCCATACAACAAATTTGACTTTTTGCCTTTGAACTTGGAAAGCCGCCCGCGTTGTTCACACTCGCTTGGCGACGTGGGCGGCTCTACGGGCCCTTCGTCGTCTCGCCCGTAGAACCGCTCACTCAACAGGGGCACATCGCCAGCACCGAATAAATGCGGCAACGCTAAAGAGGCACGCTGCGTTTCATCACCGGGGTTTGGCAACGCGTTCGGTGGAAGAGCTCTTCACACATTGACAGTAGCTCCAAGCTCCTCCTCCAGGCGAGAACAGGGGTTTTCCTGGTTCGTCGTTTCCGCCATTTGCATTTGTTTCTACCGTTTCGAAAAGAGGAGAATGCGATGCAATCATCAGTCGCCCTTGCCGCTACACACATTCGTGCAGAGCACTTACAGTCACTTACACGGTGAGAACGGAAAAGCGGTCCCGAAGTGCGGACGAATGACGTCACAAAAGCCGGGCTGTCACGCTGTAGGACGTCGCGATCCTGGCGGTTGGTCGTCGAAATTTCGTTCAAAAAGCACGGGCCGACGCGAGTGTCGCTACCGTCGCAGCGTTCCGAACTCCTGGCTGCAGAAGCTTCCGTGGAGTGTTCCGCCGGAGATGCACCATGCAGTGGAGCAGGCGTCTGTCTCGTCCACCACCGCTGCCGTAACACCACCGGGATCGTGGTCGGTGAGAGCGTGACACTTCTAAGACGTCATCGGGTGGAAATAATCGATGAACCATTCTTTTGTTTTGGTTTTCAGACGCACTAAACACGCAAGTCGGAGGCGCGTTCCAGGCACCGTGGTGTCACTACGCGGACTGTTTTCCGTTTTATGTCTAAACATATTTTCAGTCCCGTCATTGGCGCCCCTCCCTGCGTAGATGGCGGCGATTGGCTCACCCATGTATTTTGAGGGAAGGTGGACTGCGCTGGATTATTTTTCTAGTGCAGTCGCGTTCCAGACTGGTTCCGGTTGAAACGCGGGGCCCGATTATCGATGCCCAGAGTCACTGACGGCTCATCAAAAGCAGAGTGTGGCTTGGTACACGTTCACGCTTCCAACCTCTTGATTGGCTCTTCGGCGTTCTTGTTCGGCGATTGCCGCACTCTGATTGGCGGCGAAGCGATGATGAGATGCTCGCCCCGCCTTTCGTAAGCTGTCATCAAACTATAAAGGCTACGGAAAGTCCCGAATTTCAAATCAAAGCATCCGAAGGGGCTATTATACCTCGTTTCACTCCAAGCGTCGCCCGCAGCCGACTCTACAATCCGATGGAGCCAATCAAGCGGCGATAAAAGTGCTTCGTCATGGTGCTCGTCGTCTTTGTGCGTTTGTAGCCACCGGCTGAACCAATGACGCACAGAGAATGTATATGCAGAGAGCTAGTCGTCTGGTTCTTGCGCAGGGGTTGTGATGATGTCAGAACGCCGTAGATCTTATTGGCTAGCTGATAAAAAAATAGTGGGTAGACCTTAAGGCATCTTGCATTGAGGTCTACCCACTATTCTTTCAATCAAAGCCAATCAGAGCTCGACGTCGTTCTGACGCCACCGCAATTCCTGCGCAAGAAGCGGCCGGACGACTTGCTCTCCGAATTGGTGCACTGCACTTTTCTATACTTTCTGTTCCGCGTGACCGGTTTATACTTGGCGATAGCAAACGACACGAGGACGATGAGCAACATGACGATGCACTCACTTTTGACGCTGCGATTGACCGCGTATATTGCATTGTGGCGTTCGGCTGAGTTCGACCTTGGATGGAAACGCAGCATGGAAACGCTCGGAAAACCGAAGAAACGCTGTTTATTTTATTGTTAAAAAAATGTAGACCTTTCCCGAGGATCACAAAATTGGTGTGTAAGAAGTTCGCGCCACTTTGCAGGGTTCGCACGAGTCCTTGAAAACCTCGAAGGCCTTGAATTTGAGAACAGCATTTTCGAGACCGTTGAAAGCCCTGGAATTTCTAGCGGTGCTTGAAAACCCTTGAATTTCCCAATAATAATAAGTTTTCTGTTTTGTTTTTGCAATAATAGGATTTGTTTTATCATAATAGAATATAATTATTCCTTTTTACGTGTAGGTTAACCTAAATTTCAAGATTTCAACGAGGAAGTTTTCCTATATGGCACATATGGACATATTTAGCTGATGGCGTAAAATGTCTGGCCACGATGGTAGCAGTTCCGGTGGTCCCAAATCCGTTCTCGCCCTTTCGCCATCTTGCAATCTTGTTCTTCGTTCTCCTTGTTCTCTCGCGTACTGCGTGCTAGCTGCTCCTGGTTTGCTTGTTCTGCGCCTGTTTTACGCTACAGATGGTGGGCGTACTTTTAAGTTGTGCGCAATGCCCGGGAAGTGCAACTTTCAGCAGTCGTGGCTGGGTCACGACGACTACAGACGCCGACAAAGCAGAGGCAACCGGTGACATCTCCTACATTATCAAGTCAAGCAGCCTAAGTAAAACGGCGAACAAGAAGATGCAAGAACTTCTATACATCCACCAGTAAATCAAGGAAACGCTGCAGTAGCTCTACTGAACCCTTTACTAGCACCCCTATTTGCAAATGAGCCTTTTCCTAGGTATCGTGCAGTAAAAAAGTTTCGCAGTACATTTAGGAAGGTTGTTATATTATAACTTTACTAGATAGAGTATTGGAAGGGGTCCTTCAAAATATCTTTACAGGCTCTTAAAAGTCCTTGGAAAACCTTGAATATTTTCTTTGAAGCCTGTGCGAACCCTGAAGTTTTTGGAACCTTAAAAATTGTTTTACAACCTATATATATTATATATATATATATATAGTTATATAGTATGATACTGTCAGAGTAACTGATTCGAAGTTATTACGACGTTTCGAGCGGAACCGCTCTTCATCGGCGACGAGTGTACAGCTCGTGAATGCTTATAAACATTCACGGGCTGTGCCTCGTTACGTGAAAACAGTCTCACTGAAGTCGTGATAACTTCGAGTCAATTACTTCGACAGTAATTCGACTTTATATATAATATCCTGGTTGGACCGTTTTATTCTCGACATTTTTCAGGGCAAAAATACCGGAGACGGATCGTATAATTGATGCACCATGATGCGATGTGGCTTTGACTGTACCACGCGAAGAATGGGCACCTGTCTTTTTCAGTTGATCTCTTTGCCAGAATTACGTGGCCCTATTTGACACCCCACTGAACATCAGCTCACGCGGGAAATGTCTCACAAAGTTAGACGCTTACAAATTCACCCAGCCTATACAATTCTCTCGTGAACACTAGGGCCTGTCCGTGGCACGCGTCGCTTCGCCACACGGACATGGTAGAATTAAATGTTCAATCAGGCCATAGAGGAACTCGGGCCGTTTTTTCGCTGCTAACTAATATACTCACGGCCAAACCCTCATTCTCTGCCCAAATGCAGCTCTAGCCAACTCGAACAGATGCCAATGCTTCGTAGCTTGCCATCATTTGTTTCAAAGGTTTTAAGTGATTTCTGTACACTTTCAATAGAAAGATGGCCGCCGCCGAATCCTGCAGATACGTGGAGATTAAAAGCATCGGCTACCGGCAACGGGCCCGATTTTTCTCTTCGCAAATTACGATTGCGACGAGTTCAGCCATTCTTTGCGGTCCTGTGAACAATAGCGTCAAGCAGCGACGGGTAAGTGTACTTCCGTCTGAAGGAAGTTCAGCGTGCCCAGTTTCCAAACCGACACGGAAGAGATCATTGCGCATATTCGAGAACATTGATGATAAAGTGAGAAAAATAGCGTCGAGCACGACTTGTTGACAATCACGAGTGCACGCGGGGTCAAGGTTTTTACACATAACTTGGGGGAAAACTGGGAGAGCGCCTTTGTGGCGCTCCTGAGGCGTACCGTTTATTACAATTATTTTGGGAACTGGTTACTTTGAGCTGGCACTCAAACGCGATTCCGCCTGGTCTACAAGGTGGGATTTTGCTTGGAATTTCGCAGTTACGACGTCGCTCGTGTGGCAAAAAAAACCACGGTGTAAGGTGTGGTGCTCGACGCCGGAACTGTGAAATCGCGAGCAAAATAGCACTATACGCCACCAGGTAAGTGGACCAGGTGTTTAATGCGAAAGCATTACCTGTCCCATGGACTGATCCGGCGTTATCAGCTTTTAAGTCGCGCCAAATGGCACATAAACTCCCCTATCCCAATGGAGCAAAGCATGTTTCCTGTCCCTATTGAAAAATCTCACTTGTATGAGAAATGTCTGTCCAATAAACACATATATGAATCATACAAGTTATAGAAGAACACATAAGAACCATATAAGAACCAAATAAGCACTATATAAGATCTATAAGAACATAAGAACCGTATAAGAAACTTGTGAGAAGTTTTTGTGGTTTCTTATGGCTCTTATATGGTTTCTTATGTGGTTCTTATATATCTTATATAGTTCTTATATGATTCTTATATCTTCTTATATATCTTGTTTGATTCGTATGTGTTTATTGGACATAAGAAATTTCTCAAACAAATGGCTTTTCCACTAGGGGTATATCAGCGATTTGATGGATAGGCTCCCATTGGCTGGCGCGCGTCATAATTTTAAGGAAAGAGGCTGCCATTGGCAGCCGGGCCCACTCTAAGAAAAATGGAGGAAAAAGGTAGCAACGGCGCGTCTTCCTCCCTTCTAGTGACGCGCCCCCAAGCAGACATGAGAAGAAGGGAGGAACGAGACGTTTTCCTCCTTCTCCAGGCAGACGGGAGAAAGCTTTCACCCTCCTGACTCATCTTCTTTCGGTTTCGTTTTTCGAGCACGTCGCGCACGTTGTTTGATAAATGTTGTTGAGTTGATTGAGCTTCAGCGGCAGCAAAGGCCGCCGGTAATTCCGTCTTCTAGTCCAAACGTGCAGAACATTTCGGTTGCATTGACGTTTTTACCACCAATTTTATCAAACGAGCAAACGAAGCCGCTAGAAGCAGCGAAGTTCCGGAGCAGTGCCAGCGGCGCTACATACACTGGGTAAGATGGCCGTCTCCGGATTGCGGCGGGACCCACGCGGAACTACAGTACACGCGGAACCACGCGGAACTGTGTCGACGTTTTCGACGTTATGGAAATCGCAGGAACTGCGTCCAAGACAGGCAGGTTTTGCTGCCGGCTGCCTGGGTGCCTTCCGTGCTGAGTTCGGTTCTGTTTTCCGATGCCGAGTGCCAACCGGCGATCAACGTGGTTCTGTATTTCTGCGTGTCAGCAACATAGCAGCAACATCGTGATGGCAGTGTTGTGCGTTGTGAACAGAAGACTGGAATTATCGCCGATGTGACCGTGTGTTCGCGTATCAGTGGTGTAACAACAAGATGAGATGACGTAAACTGTCGGGCATTGATGCCGCTGGTCGGGCCGTCGATTTGGAGGGGGCGGGGTGTCACAGGTTGACATTCCGCTTTACATTAAAGAGTTTAATACCACTTGAGGGATTAGGTGCAATCGATCGACGTGCGGATAGTCACGTTGGAACGCTGGTCTGAACAGTAAGCTCCTATCGTACAGTGGCCAATGTGACTGTCGGTTGTCTCCTCTCCGAGAGCGATTGCGCTCTGGGTAAAGGACTGAACAGTACGAAATTATGACGGAAAGTACGTATATTTACAATGTGAAATTTTAGCATTAAAAAATAGTAGGTAAAGCGAAAAAAACCCTTTATTTTGCTAAACGTAGAAAAATGTTTGAACAGCGGTAGAGGCTTCTTTTGGTGAAGACATGTTCATTAATACAGTTACTTTATTTTGCTGTTTAAATATACTACGGTTCCTAGAAAAACTGCCCTCCAAGTGGCGCGCTGGATGAGCGCTAGAAGTGTTCGAGCTCGCCACAGCGTAGCTCCGTACACTTAACACCTGCCGCAAGTCGCGGCTTTGACTGCATTCAAGTAGATCGAAAAGCGATTTCTCTGCCCGTGAAGCATCACTTCCGGCTGAGTGAATATCCGCTCTACGAAGATTAATTCAAGACGGCAATTGCAGCCGTGCGCGAACAGCACAAATAGGAAAACAAACACTACAATAGAAATACTGGCTACGACGTGCCGTGCGGGGAAACAAACTCATGGCTTGGAACCGCATTGGAGCGGCTTGATTTATTTGGCGTTCAAATAATTACGGCATGATCGAGCGTTTTCTTTCATTAAGAGATTCATCTCGTGGGCCATTCAAAATACTCTCAGAGGTATGACATTGCTGAGAAAAAATCAACATGCTGGGAATATTTTGTATTGCTTCGGCAGTCACCGAAAAAATTCCGTACGTTCAAAACGACAAGAATAAAGGGAAACGCAGAGCTCGGGAGTAGTGACCGGGTTAGTGTGCCGTTACCTTAATGTTTGTATGTGCCATGTATGTGTATGCGAGCAATGTAGGTTTACCTGACGCTTGTAGTATGCTTAATGTTTATATATGTGTGTATAATAGAGGTTCCCGAAGATCCCGAGGTGCAAAGGTGGCGTGAGGAAATAAGATTTTTTTTAAGAACATGAATTGGGCGGTATCTAGCGCCACCTAGCTAGCTACTTGCAATCACCCTGCCTGACCCTGCCCTCTGTGGCAAGCGATTAAACATTCTTCCACGCTACGCAATAAACAGCGGCTTCGAGTTTGTTCTTTTGAGAGCGGCTTGTGGTTGCGCGGATTGGTTTGCCATTCCTCCGTGATGTGCGGTTGACGAAGGAAATGTGACTCGAGGAACAGCAAAGGTGAGACGATAAATGGGCGAAGTAACTGTGTATGGGTTGTCTTCATTGAACATTGCACTGCTGACGACGAGAAGACTAAGTAACTGCTTTTGAAACGCAAGCTCGTGTACCTGTGGGGGGAATCTGGCTTCGGAAATAAACACAGTTCGCGGAAAGCTCGTGTTACGCTTTTATTTGCTGATCCTCTAGTCCCGTACAAAAGATGTAGCGTCCTCGTTAAGCCTTAAATTGAGCTCGATTTCCTCGGTTAGGGGCCGCCATAATGAGATGCAAGTGAAGGAGGAACTTTGCTCCCTACTTCAGGGACGAAAGTTTCTCCCTTTCTAAGGAACATAGGTTACAAGACCATTCCTCCCCTTAGGGAGGACTATCGATGCCCTTCTTTCTAAGAGTGTAGCTACGCCGTTGGCAATGACTGCGTGCCTTACAGTTCCGGGGCGGCGACCGCATGTCTATTCTTCTCTCTTTGGGATATGAATTCCGTGGTTCGGCGCTCTACCTGTGCCGGGTATTTCTTCTGCTGGTGGGCAGCAACAGTATTGATTGGTCGTCGAAGATTTCATTCCGCTCGTCAAGTTCAAGCTCAGGCAAGCTCAAGCAGCCGCAATTTTTAACGACAGACCGTGTTGACGGATCACTAAAAACACGACTCCATAAAAAAGCACAGGTTTAGACGGGGATAGCAAACGCTATAAACGGATCTATCATGCTACCAACATACATTAGTCGGAACTCATAAAAGGTATATTTTAGTTTACAATATTAATACTCACACGATAAAGTCGCACTTAGAATGAACAGAAAGTTGATAGGATTCATCGCTGAGGTTCTCTCCCGCACTGTACGCTTTTAATATTCAAATTACATCAAACATTCTGCTGATATGCGAGAAAATATATAGTGTTACCTCAAGTTTATACCTTTATTTAGTTTTAATATCAAGCTCCTTTCGAAGAAATACACGTTTTCATTTTAGGTCACGCGAGGATCATATATACAATGCGCGAGACATAAAAAACTTGTTTTCATTACAACTCTCGAAAAATTACGCGGCCATTTGATTCGTTCATATTAGTCACAAAAGGCCCTGCAAGTGCGTATATCTGATGAGCAACCTCTGCCAACCGTCAAAAAACTAAATATTTAAAATGATTGCATGAGGTAGAATTACCTACACAAAACACGTTTACATCGATTCGTTGTGAGAACCATCAAAAAGGTTTTCACGAATTTTCATGAATATGAGTATTCTTTGTGCAGAACCTACAAAAAGCCTCCAGCACGCCCCAGCGAAAGACTGCTTTAATTTAGAGCAGCTGGGAATATTTCGACGTGCAATGAAATCTTTGTTACACTACATTTTCATGCAATCTTTTTTTCTCAACTTAGACTTCAGCTTGTTGTAACGAAGTTTATGAGAAAAGTTTTTTATGCAAACTTGTATCGCCGGCAGGAACTATTCCAGGTGATATTTTCTTTTTAAGTTGAGCTTTCGGTTGACAGAATTTAAAAATACAAACAAACAAGTTATACAAGGACACAAGTTCCCATGGGTCTTTGGAATTAAAATTAAAACAAAATCATTCGCCGACATGTTACATTTCATAGACTCATTTCTTGGTAGTTGGACCTGGACCCGATTTGGACCTGAGTAACCAGGTACTGATAAAATATGTTTTCCAAGGCAGCCTTATTGTTCAGTAATTCATTCAACTCAAAATAGCCCTTGCGTGTGGCTTTGACATTTTAATTATAATACAAATATATAACAACGCAAACTTTCATAGTGGCTCTGGTTTGTTCTGGCTTTTCTATTTTCTAGTTAACAGTGAACCGAATCTGGGCGCAAGTATCCAGAGGCTTATGTTCAGGCTTACCTTGTGGAACGTTATGTTGGTTAAAGTCGTATACAAGTTAAGAATGTGGCAAATTAGCAAAGCCACAAGCCAGCTGAAGCCAAATCGTTTCACGAACCAAGCAGAAAAGCAAATAAAACAAAATAATTGTTAAGTGTTTCAACAGGAATGCCTGCCTTAGTATGGCGAAGTTGCCACCCACTGTAGATGAGAAAGTGAGCCAGCGCAGTACGACTGCTACCTCCGCAGTGCGCAGAAAAGGAAGTAGTTCTGACTAGTTATGTGACGAATGGGTATGTAGGGAAGAAGGACATTCATGCAGGGTAGGGCGCGCGTGGTGAAGCACCGAATAAGTACAGGTTCAAATAGCGGTGTATTTATGTGTCTCCAGCCTGTCTTGTTCTTGTGGGTGAGCGGTATGCAACAAACCTCAAAGACATCAGTGCTGAAGGCACTATATCTTGAGAAAGCAACATCAAGCTCCCCGATTGGTCGCCATTTAGGTTCATAAAATGAGTGATTTCTCCTGGAGTCTAATCCAGAATCGCGCTGCACGATGATTTATGAAGATATTTCTTGTATAGCAAGATTTTTTGTCTGCACACTTGCAAAAAAGCGCACATCTTTGCACCGCCACCAGATGTGGCTTCTATACTTGATAGCATTGTAATATAAATTTATTGTCTTTAAATACGCAAGACGAATAATATGATTGTAAACGACATATCGAGATAACCATGATTGATATATTGATTGCGTACACAATTCCAAAGACGCCCATAATGAGGAGTAAAGCTTTGAGCAAGATGGCGCTAAATAGCGATCTTGGTGCGCCTGGTTCGGAACAGATGTTTCAAAGCTTCGAATGCTGAAGAAGCCAAATGGGGATTGTGATGGCAACAGATATCAAACAAAAAATCGCCTTCAAATAGTATCTGTCTGTGCTCTGCTAACAGGCAGGGAAGGCAGTGGCACTACTCTTTCGTGATACTGGCTGGTGGTTATGAATGCGTGGGAAGAGGTCCTGCCGTAATCTTAAGAAGGTATCTGACCCCAAAACTTTATGGATACCCCTGTGCAGATAATAAACAAGAAGAGAAAGACACTAGGCGATTGGCGAGAGACTCCCACAGGCAGCTTGTGAAAGATGAAATCCGAGACACAAGTACGTCGCTTGGTGTTTGAGCGACTAAAGCGTTTTTCAACTCACTCGGCTGTTGCGTATGATTCTCCTGGGAGCGCGCCACGTCGTAAAAATACCACATAAGTTGGAGCCCAACGCAGAGCCCGATTGGTTAGCCGCTTCTATAGCTCGTCCTTCGGGCGACGCAGATACCTCAACTTGCGCTCCTTTTTAGTGCAAATCGTCTGCTGACCCCAGTAAGCGCTCGTGTCTGAAAGCATACCCGTTCACACGAGGCCACGGCGCGGACGGAAAAGGACGGTTCGCCCAAGGAGGAGGCTCAGTCAGTTAAAGGCCGACGTACAACCACGGTTTTCGGCAGAGAAAATAATCATCTCAGCGCTCCCTCTCCTTAACTGCGAGGGAGCCAAGTTGGAGCAAGGTAGAAAGTGGAGAGGATATAGGAAAGGAGGAGGCGGGCATATGTGGAAAGTGCGAAGTGTACGTCGGTCTTTAAACACTGTTCAAACAGACTCGGAATAAGGAATCCGTGAGCCGGAACCTGTACTGAAGTTCTCACTTCCGGCCCCCGTTACGGATCCAAGTCTTTACGGTTTGGTTTGAACGGCGCGCGACCACGGGCCCCCGTATACGGGAGCTGACGTCACGGCGGCTCCCCAGACAGCCAATCAACGGCTGTCGTCAATCAACGGCTAGCCTCGCCGCTTGCGCGGGCAGAGCTAGTGGCTCTGGACGAGGCAGGCGACGCCAGCGACGCTTCGCGCTCCGTCTAGAGATGCACTGGCGCCTGGTTTTCGTCACTTTGTTTCGCAATGACGTCGTCTTGGCAGGATCCCGGCTACGAAGCTCGAATTGCCTCATTTATAAACCTTTGTGTAGTGAGGTACGCCACAAATGCAATAACTATCAACTGGAGTCGGCTGACTACTTTCGCAGCTGCGTGTGAGCAGTATCTGCGGAGCGTGATGAAAAAGAAGTGAAGGCCGTCCGCGAGGTCCTGAAGTCTTGGAAAACGCTCTTTTGAGTATGCCACCATCGTGAGACAGATGTACGAAGACTCCGACGGCCGGGACTTCTTCGAGTGCTTCCGAATGTCACGAGCCAGGACGGGTGTGCTGCTTTTTATTTTGGATTATTTTCATGTTATATATAAAGTGGCGTTCCACGTGGGGCCGCGCGTCGCTCGCAGGAATACTCACGTGGAGCGCGCGCTCCCGAAGTGAAATTACGTTTATAATATTTTTAACGCGGCAGGATCACGAGCAGCTTTTGTAACAGTAACACGCTTGTCAGACTTTACTGCGTCTGTGCTATAAAAATAGCAATGGCATGCACATGTGCAGCTCATACGACACACTCTTTCTGTTCACTAAATCTGGTCACGGTAATGAGCTCCCTTGAGTGCATGTATGACGGAAGCCCGTTGTGCTTCCTTGTTCTTTGTGCTAGCTAAGATGTGTGCTTACAAGCTGCTTGTGAGTGAATTCTGCACGAAAGACCGTGCTGCAGAACCCAGGGATCTTGAGTTCAATTCCCACCCCTACCCGTTTCGATCTAGATGAGCATCCTACCAGCACACGTTCATGTTTCACTACTGCGTGAAGGGTGTTAAAGACCCTAGGCTAGCGGTCGTACAGTTGCATTGTGGAATGTGTGACGTCACACGTGATGCCACGCGTGGCGTCTCGAGGCAAGATGTTACCCTCGTGAAGCCACGAGTGACGTCGCGTGTGGCGTAATTATGGGAAACCTGTGACGTGTGCCGTCAAGTGTGACATCACGACGTCTGATGTCACACATTCCGTCACACGCTTCTAACATTAAAATATTCCCACTTAAGTTGGCGGGGAAAAGAATAGGCGCATACCCCTTCCTCCATACTCTCCCCCCTCCTCCTCAGAGCTGCGCTCCAATTCGGCGTTTAAGAAAATTGTAAACTTCTTGACAGGGAAAGACATACACACCGCTGACTATAAACTGGCTTGCTTTTGTACTTCGTCTTCCTTTTTTCCTTCTTTTTACTACAGCCTAGTGATAAAAAGCATCCCCCATGTCCGCGCGCTGCACCCATCAGAATGTTAAGCGGCTTGTGCCACACCCCAAGTATTGTCTTCCTTTCGCGTGGATCGTGATAAAGCCACGTGATCCTGTCTCGTTTTTTAAAAATTTGTAACTACTCAGCTGATCCTATTCAATATGTACCAAATAGCTCAATTCAAACCTGTTGTAAACGTCTTTCATTCTTTGATTGCACGCCTCCGACACATGAAAATTGGTGTCGTTAATGTGCTTTCTTTTTTTTCTGGGGCGGGGGGGGGGGTGCGGTGTATAGGGGGCTCGGACGAGCGAGATGTACTCACACTTGTTTATGGTTGGCTGAAATATGGTGTCCGTTGACATCTGGGTGGAATTCTCACCAAGGCTTTCCAGTGGTAGGCTTTCCTGGGAGGCGAGGACCAGTGGCATGTTTTTCGGTAGGATACGCTATTTTAAGGAGATTCGGGGCCAAAGGGGAACGTAAAGCCCCAACGCTGGCCGGGTCGCTGCTCGCTTGATGTGGTTCCTCCCAGTACGCGGAGTCGAAGTTTTGGCATTCTTTCGGGCAGGTTGCCCCAATGTTGCGTGTTCAATGGCTGCCCTTTGTGGCGTGTTTGCCTACGGACATCGGTTTTCCTTTTCGGGAAGTGTGTGTGTGTGTGTGTGGCGGCACTGCATTGTGTCGACCGCCCAGCAACCACGCCACCACGTCGGTCAAGTCAAGCCTTGGTCGCCCATCAGGACCAAAACTTCGGTGAATCTTCAGATATCGTTTCAACGTTCCCCTGGGCTTTGGGTACAGCAGTGGAGACTTTCCTTCCACAAATATTCCGTTTTCCTTTTTTTTTTTTTTTGCGCTGTCAAATTTGTTTTTTGGTTGCAGTTTGTGCCGCGAGCGGCGAGTTTTCGTGTTAATTTGGGATTTAAGGGCTCTTTTTTTGTCGCCCCACTGCTTAAATGTTCTTGAGTGTATTGCTGGAGTAACACGTGTTTGCATTTGTTCTGTTGGTTTTGCGGTGTTGTTGCCATTCGCGTTTTTTATTGCCTAATTAAATTTCTCGTTTTAATTACACCGGACATGAGCGTATCACTTGTCACCGGTCAAACCTAATTTTCATTATTCTTAAAAAAATCATTGTTTAATTTTGGCGTGTCTCGTTTATGGAATTTAATAAATTATATTTAGACCCCCACTTCATGAAGAGCACATAATAACTCAATTGCTAGAATATTAGATAAAACTAATATAGAAAACAATCAAAATGCCAATTAGGCTGAATTGAAATTAACATGTCAAAAATAGACTGAATTAGGGTCATAATAATATATGCGAATTGAGATCATAACAAATAAATTGGTGATAAAATAACTACCCTAGCAAAATAATGGTTTGAAATCAGTCCGGAAAGTGAAATTCGGACAAAGATCAAACCGGAGTGAGAACAGAGAGGCGGCTTCCGGTTCGCACAAACCGTGAATTTTTGGAATTCGGTTCAAAGTCAAATTGGAGGAATTCCGGACAGGCAAATTTCAGTTCACTCAAACCATAATTTCCCTAATCCGATTCAAAGTCAAAGTAGAGGAATTCCGGACAGACGAATTCCGGTTCGCACAAACCGTGATTTTCCAAATCCGCTACCAAAGTCGAAATGGAGGAATTCCAGACAGACAAACTCCGGTTCGCACAAACCGTGATTTTTGGAATACGGTTAAAAGTACAATTGAAGGTTAGTAGGGTATGTTGTTGGGCTAGTTGGTTCATCTTAGTTAAACAAATAAAATAGCGCTTGTTAGCGCTTGTCTCATATACTTCTTGCCCTTGTCTTTTTCGCGCTATTTTATTTGTTTAACTGCAATTGAAGGAATTCCAGACAAACTATATGCACTTCGAACAAACAATTCCTTGCCAAATTCAGTTAAAATGCAAATTGGACGAAATCTAGACTAAAAATATCCGCTTTGCACAAACCATACTTTGCCATATCTTGTTCAAAACAAAATCAGATCAGCCGTCTAATGCCGAAGACGTTCATGCATACGGTTGAAACATCAAGTTGCAAGCAATCCATCTTGATCCCGTACGGGCTGCGTGGATCAGAGCTCAGAGCGCAGAAGACGACCTGATACGCGGCGCCAAAAAGGCGAAATCACGGCGATTTTCGCGTAAGTCATCGCCATCTAATTCCATCTAGCTGTTTTCTATGCACTCTGCAATACGTGTTAATTATATTGCTTAAACTGCGTTTTGTTATTTCTTAATTATTTTTAAAATAATTTTTTGATAACTGTCAATAACCTTTTTTATATAATTTTCACCACATAAAACAAACAACAACAAAAACTAACTAGATGCCACAGCTAGATGTACGGACAATCAGAAAGTGTCATTTCAGTATCTTTGATAGCTTTCCTGCAGTATCCTTGTTTATGTTGGAACTTTCACGAGAACGGCATGGGATTTCCTCTGCGGAAAGGATGCATGGGAAGAGCAAGCTGAACCTTACACAACAGCTTGCCTCGGCGGAGACAGTATCCATCCCAGAAAATCCAGTGCTGAAAGCATGTAACCTTACTTTCTGGTAGGGCACAGTTGCGCGGAGTGTGGCCAGTTATGTGAGATGCTTGCCGTGCTTATTTGGTAGGAATAGCTCATAGCATCTGCTGCACTGCTTAAGAAGGTGAAACAGAGATACCCACAAGAAAAACCCTTCAACCCGTCAGGCCCTTAAGCACAAACCCCTTAGCCCATCAACCCATTAGATGCCTAAATGACTAAACCATAGACAAAAAATGCAGTTAAAAACGTTATTGGAAATCTATTGCGGACATTTAGTATTACAAGCATATTATAACTCAAAAACACGATAAAACCAACGTTTGTTCCAACCCGGGCGCAAGCTAGCTGTAGACGAAAGAGATCATATCAAATAGGGACAACTGACTTCTTTATCACAAAGAAAAATATATTTCAAAGTACTCGCAATGCCGCTGGATAAACTCCTGATTTACGGCAATTCAGCTAATAAAACCGAGCAGATGCACCTCACGGACAAATAAACAGTCTCAGTAAGACTGTTTAGTGAAAACCACGAACTCGCAAGCAGCACCCAACTACCGTCGAGAAATCCTGAGCACAGTCACGTTTTTCGTTCATGATGCCGTCGAGGCGGTGTTTTCGGAGTATTTCTTGCTCGGTGGATGCTTCTGATGCCGAACGGACGAAGAGGCGCAAGGAACAAGGCCGCACAGCACCGTCATCTACCATCTCAGGACCCACAGTGACATTATAAAAGTGCACAAGCACTACATGCGGTGGGACGCTGACCCTGATTACCAGGCTTGCGGCGAGTAGGCCGACACTGGCAACCATCTCCTTGAATGCGCTGAACGAGTGGTGCTGAAGGCGACCAACGCCAGTCTTGTTCACCTGCGGAATCAAAGAAAAAACTGCACGGATCAAAACAGACCAAGGGCGAGCCCTGAAAGCCATGCTCACCTTTCTGGAAGAAACCGGCCGCTCCAGACATCCACGGTGGTAAAAAGCATACCATCCACAAGCGGAGAAAATGGCTATAGTGGCTTCCTGGCCTGCTCGGCTTCCTCACACCACCCTCTCCCGCCGACCGCCGCATCCGGCAGCTGCGGGTACGAAGTTCACGGATCGCCCCCGCGCGCGATCGCCTTCGTCTCTGTTGAGGCAAGCCGTGGTGTAGGGTTCAGCTTGGTCCTCGCGTGCATCCTCTCCCAGAGGGAATCCAATGAAGTTTTCACGAGAGTTCCAACATAAACAAGGAGACCGCAGGAAAGCTATCAAAGATACTGAAATGACACTTTCCGACTGTGCATACACCTAGCTGTGGCATCAGGTTATTTTTGTGTTTGGTTGTTTTATGTGGTGAAAATACATAAAAAAGATTATCTAACAAATATTTAAACAAAACTTTTTAAATAATTAAAATATAACAAAACACAGTTTTAGCATAATAATGAACAAGTATTGCCGAGTGCATAGAAGAAGCTAAATAGAATAATGTGGCGATGACTTGCGCAAAAATCGCCGTGATGTTCCCTTTTTAGTCAGCTCGTCTCCTGTGTTTTGAGCTCTGATCGAAGAAGCCCGTACAGGATCGGGATGGATTGTTTGAACTTGATGTTTCAACCTATACGCGTGAAAGTTTTCGGCATCAGACGGCTGATTTGATTTTCTTTTGAACAAGATGTGGCAAAGTATGGTTTCTGCAAAGTAGATATTTTCAATCTAGACTTCGTCCAATTCGCCTTTCAACCGAATATGGCAAAGAATGGTTTGTTCGCACCGCATATTGCGTGTGTGGAATTTCTTCAATTGTACTTCTAACCGTATTGCAAAAAGCACGGTTTGTGTGAACCGAATTTTGTCTGTCGGGAATTCGTCCAATTTAACTTTGAAGCGGATAAGGAAAATCATGGTTTCAGCGAACCGGAATTTTCTTGTCCGGAATTCCTTTAATTTGACTTTGAACCGGATTCGAAACTTCACGGTTTGTCCGAACCGGAAGCCGGCTCTCTGGTCTGGCTCCGGTTTGACTTTAGTCCGGATTTCACTTCGTGGACTGATTGCAAACCGGTATTTTTGCTAGGGTGGTTTTAGGCGCGACTTCTCGAACGGTAACACAGCTTCTTCATACTGTAAATGAGTTTGCAAAAGTTCTTGACAGGGGAGGCCAGGTGGATGTTATTTTCTTGGATTTTGCAAAAAGCCTTCGTTCGAGTACCCCATCAGAAGCTATTGATAAAACTTAAGACTCTCCTAGGCGATGAAAGACTCGTGCAGTGGTTGGATTCATACTTAAGCAATCGTCATCAATTTGTTGAGGTCGGAGGAGTAATTTTCCTGACTATCCTGGTTATTTCTGGTGAGCCCCAGGGGTCTGTGCTCGTGTCTTTGCTTTTTCTAGTTTACATAAATGATATTATGGTTGATGACAGCGTACAATGCCGGTTTTATGCAGACGACTGCATATTTTTTAGAGGTAGGTTCGAGATGTAATCAGGTAAAGCTAAGTGGGCCCGGAAGCATCCTAAGAATGCCTTCATCTAACCATGCTGCGTGCATCTTTGTGCAGATTGCGGCATGTCTGCTTGTCTTGCTTCATCAACTATCATCACCAGTCATTGCCACGTTTGCACCGATCGTACAGCAGGTGTACGTCATTCCGGAAAAATCGGTGGGCGTTTCGGCGGTTCCGCCGATTGGACTCAGTGTGTCTTCACCAGACCGTTCGAGAAGGCAACAGGATTAACATCGCCATCATCCTCTGTCTGTGGCCTGGCTTTGAGACCAGGGAGCGACTGCCTTCTCTTCAGTGGGCACGAAAGCAGCCCAAGAATGCCTTCGTCTAACCATGCTGCGTGCATCTTTGTGCAGATTGCGGCATGTCTGCTCGTCTGGCTTCATCAACTATCGTCACCAGTCATCGCCACGCGTGCGCCGATCGTCCAGCAGGTGTACGTCAATCCGGAAGAAATCGGTGGGCGTTTCGGCGGTAACGCCGATGGGACGCAGCGGATCTCCACCACACCGTTCGAGAAGGCAACAGGATCAAAATCGCCATCGTCATCCGTCTGTGGCCTGGCTTTAAAACCAGGGAGCGACTGCCTTCTCTTCAGTGGGCACGGAAGCAGCCTAAGAATGCCTTCGTCTAACCATGCTGCGTGCATCTTTGTGCAGGTTGGTGCTGGTTCATCCTTATACGCAAAAAGAAGTAACAATATTTTTCTTCTGATGCTTCCGTGCCCAAGCGTTATTTCGGATGTACTTGTCGAGTGTGTTGATGTTTTGGGGGCACTGCTGTTACTGTCGGGCGACATAGAGACCAACCCCGGTCCCATGTCTGATGCCCAGGCCAAAGAGTTCGCGGAGATGTTTCAGCTTTTGCAAAGCCTCAATGCGCGATCTCTGAAATCTGAGGAAGGGCAAAACGGCCTAATCAAAACAGTGAACGAAATAAAACAAACTCAGCAAAATATTGAAACAAAAATTAACACCATAGGCAATCGACTTGCACTAGTTGAAACTAAGGTTTCCGCGCTTGAGGTGGCTAACCACGAGCAGCAAATGTCTCGCGACCTTACTGATGCTTTGCGGAACGACAACGCACATTTACATAGTCGGCTGAATGAGTTAGAAGATCGTTCACGGAAAGATAATTTGATCATCTATGGTATTCCTGATGTCTCTTCTGAAACGTGGGCGGAAAGCGAAAAGAAAGTGCTCGATCTGGTCTCTAATTCTCTGCAGCTTCAAGTCCCCCCGAGTGCATTAAACGCGCACATCGCATCGGCTCTTTTAGTGCTACCAAATGTCGGCCCGTCGTGATAAAACTTTCGTCATCAAAGGTCAAAGATCAGATATACTATTCACGGCTGAAGTTAAAAGGGAGCCAAACGTATATCAGCGAAGATTTCTCACCGGCAACGCGCCTCGCAAGAAGGAAACTGGTCGATTTCGGAAAAACTATAAATAGCATTTATCAATTACGGTACAACAAACTGTACGTCAGTAAAAGGTGCTATATGTACAATGCAACAACTGATACTGTATTTGAGCTTAGTAGCGGCTCCGATGGGCGCGTGGCTGACGGCAGTGTGGAACCTCTTTCTAATCAACAGCAAACACCACTATCATCGTAACAAGTCGTGAGGGTGAGGGCTGTTCTGATAATGGCCGACACGTGTCCCTACTTTTTACTAATATAAGAAGTGTCTTACGTCACAAGGATGACTTGAGTTCTGTTATTGATTCTTGTGTTGCAGATATTGTTGTCTTAACAGAAACGTGGTTATCTTCGAGCGTTAGAAATTCTGAAATTTTTTGTTGTGAAAAACGGTTTAATATTTATCGTTGCGATAGGGGCGAAAGATCAGGTGGTGGTGTACTGATAGCTGTAGCAAATCATATAGAATCATTTTGTGTGCGTTTGAGTAGTGACTTAGAAATAGTTTGGGTTTGTTTGCATTTGAACCACCATAAGATTGTTTTGGGCGTATGTTATCGTGCACCGTCTTGTAACTCTTCTTTCGTTGCAAATCTTCATGACACCATTAACTCCTTGCTAGTGCGGTTTCCATCTTCTCCAATTATCGCTTCTTGGCGATTTTAACTATCCTAATATAGTATGGACAGACATTAATACCCACAGTCAACCATTCTCGTCAGACGCGCTTGAGTTTATAGACTTGTGCAGCGACTTCAGTTTCGCTCAGTTGGTCACAGTTCCCACGAGAGTCACTACAACCTCCGCTAACATATTAGATTTAATCCTCACAACGTCACCTGCTTTAATCTCTTCAATCAGCTACATGCAGGGTCTCAGTGACCATTCCTTAATACATTTTTCTATCGATGTGCCTATTAGAAACTCACCAAAGTATACTAAAAAATACGTGATTATGCTAAAGGGAATTTTGAGGCAATAAACAGTGAACTTTGCATTTTTCTTGACGACTTTTTACAACAGTTTGCAGGTCGCTTTATCCATGAAAATTGGGAAATATTTAAAAACCAGGTGTCATATCTTACAAATGTATATATACCATTACGTAACATCTTGGTGTTCCCCGACTCTCCCTGGTATAACGCCACATTAAAAAGGCATTTCTAACAAAAAGAAGCGTAAATTTCGAGTAGCGAAATTTACAAACCTTCCTGAAAAAGTGGGATGATTACCACATTACTTACAAAATTTACAAAACTGCTATTCAAGATGCCAAAGCTACCTATTTTTCGGTAACTCTACCATCACTTCTAACAAACAACCTGAAACAGTTTTGGAAAGTAGTTACTAACGAAGAAAAGGCCCCTATGGCCTTGTTTACTCCTTCTGGTGACCCTGTGCTTGTTAGTGAATGTGCATCTATTTTGAATTCCACATTTGTCGCGTCATTTTCAGACGTTTTATCAACAACTTTACCTTCATTACAACAATATGACTATTTACCAATGAACCCTATTTTTATTGATGTTAATGGCATTGTTTCTGCAATTGATAACCTAAAAGTATCTTGCTCATCTGGTGTAGACGCTATTAATTCTAAATTTCTGAAAAACACTAAAGAATATTCTTCTATAATACTGGCTAAAATATTTCAGCAAACTCTTGAACAAGGATGTTTACCCGACGACTGGAAGGTGGGGAAAATAATACCGATACATAAAGCTGGCGATAAACACTGTCTCTCTTAACTATCGTCCCATATCTTTAACAAGTATCCCATGCAAAATTCTCGAGCATATCATTTATTCACAACTTGTAAAATTCCTGGAATCAAATAACTTTTTTTCAGCCACACAACACGGTTTCCGTAAATTATTTTTGTGTGAAACGCAGTTACTAACGTTCAGTCATGACCTTCACCTTATTCGTGATCGTAGTTCACGTGCTGATTGTATATTCTTGGACTTCGCCAAAGCATTTCATAAAGTATCGCATAAACTACTACTTCATAAGTTAAGTACCCTTAACATTGATCCTTCATTACTTTCCTGGATTCGTGTTTTCTTAACTAATCGCTCCCAATTTGTATTTGTAAACGACTGTTCCTCCCCTTTAGTACCTGTAACATCCGGAGTCCCGCAAGGATCTGTATTGGGCCCTCTTCTTTTTGTGATATTTATCAACGACTTACCCTCCTGTGTTACATCTTCAATTAGTTTGTTCGCCGATGACTGTGTTTTATATCGTGAAGTGACTAATGATCATGATGTGTCTTGTCTTCAATCTTGATCTTAACCGTATATCTGAATGGTGTAACAAGTGGAATATGAAGCTTAACACTAACAAATGTAAAGTAATGAGGGTCTCCCGAATGACTGCTAATGTCTCATGCTACTACCTTTATCATACTTCTCTACAACAAGTGTCGTCTTACAAATATTTGGGCGTTAATATTTCATCTAACTTATCTTGGGAAACTCATATTCAGTATATAACGAATAATGCTAACCGTTTGTTAGGATTCATTAAACGAAACTTCTCATCAGTTCCCTTATCTCTCAAGCTGCTTCTTTACAAAAGCGCTCGTGCGCTCTAAGCTGGAATATGCATCTTCAATTTGGAACCCTGGCACTAACGTATTGATTTCGGCTCTTGAAGCAATTCAGAACAGATCTGTTCGTTTCATCTTTACTAATTATCACCGCACTGCCAGTGTAACATCAATGAAAATAAGTTTGAACCTACCTAAACTTGCATTACGTCGAAATCTTAACAGTTTGTGTCTTTTCCACAAAATTTATTACCATAATCCTCTGCTACGTGACAAGTTACTAACACCCCCGACAAGTTACTAACACCCCCTTCTACATATCATCACGTCTCGATCATCCACAGAAGATGGGCATTCCTCAATGTAACACTACAACTTTTTATAATTCATTTATTCCTCAGACCACGGTCTTATGGAACCACCTTCCAGCGTCTGTGGCATCGATATCCGATTGCATCGCTTTTCAACAATGCCTTAACAGTGTTAACTTTTAGCATTTCATTATTATGTATTTTTTCGTTCTTAGGATTGTTGTTTGTTTGATTTTGATGTCTCCTTGTAACCCACTCCCCTCTGCAATGCCCTCGGGCCCTGAGGGTATTTGAAATAAATAAATAAATAAGTATTTTGTGAAATGATTATAACTAAGAGGCTAGTGCAAAGTAGACTTCTCTTAAGCACATACACACGAGAGAACTCACCCGAAAATTAAAACGTTTCTTCTCAATCGAAAAAACAAACAAAAAAACTTTTATTGCCGGGCTTGACTGATGAGGCAGGGCTTCACGGACCCCTTGAATGCCTTCACGGACCCGAACAGGTCTGCGGACCCCCATTTGAGAACCACTGGGTAAGATTATGCAGTGCTGTGCCATAGTCGGTTCGTAACATGCACCAGTCGGGAAACACATTTCTTTATCGCACAGACCAACGGAGGTCATGCTTGACACATTTGTCTTTGAGTTTATTTATTTCGTAAGCTTTTATTTCGCGATTCGGGAAAACAAACTATAATCTCGAGATAGTTTGTTACTGTTCCTTTCGAGCATTTTGCTTTTTGTGGTAGGCGGGGGTGCATCAACACGCACGGCAATGAATTCCCAGATGACAGGAGATTTGGTTTTTTACATTATACTGATGTACTTTTAACCGGTCATTAATGCACCGTCCGGTCTGTCCGATGTAGAACCTGTCACGCGACAGAGAAATGGAATACACGACGAATTCTCGACAGTTAACGAAAGGCTCTCTGTGCTTTTTTTGTGAAATGTTTCCCTCTCTTCCCCGATCGGGGTCAGTTTCCCGCACAGGGCAGACAAACGCTCTAAAGCAAAAAAAAAAAAAAATTACTTACACTTCTGCTCTTTTTATTCTCTTTAAATTGTGGGAAATCTTGTGCAAGTACGGAATGACGGACACTTTTTTTATACGATTTCTTAAGCACTCGTCAATTGTTCCACGGTTTTTCAAAATATTTGAGCCATTTTTTGGCCGCTGAAGTTAGAATCTTCTGTGGGTAGCCGGCATTCGCCAATCTGTCTGCTTGTTTTAAGAAGCTATTCGATATGCGATGGTGACACGATTTAGAGAGGGCGGATTTGAAGCATGAATTCACAATTTCTCTCTTCACAATCTTTGAATGCGCTGAGCCGGACTAGAGGATCCGCTTGTTACTTCTGGGCTCAAAGGCCCAGCATACATGACCAGCTGACCAATACAGGCCTAGGTCTCCGAAATCGGTTGAGATTGTCCACTGCCATTTCGTGCGTCAGGTGCAAGGGCGCAAGACGGCTATTTTAGCCCACTGTACGTAGCACTGCTGGCACTGCTGTGGAACGTCGTTGCCTCTAACGGCTTCGTTTGCTCGATTGACAAAATTAGCGGTTAACGCGTCAATGCAACCGAGGTACTCTGCGTGTTTGAACTAGGCGACTGAATTAACCGTACCCTTCGTTGCCGGTGACGCTCAATAAACTCAATTTCGTTCATTAGAAAAAAAAAATTTGCTTGTGTTTGAAAAACGAAACGGAAAGAAGATGAGGCGGGAGGGAGGAACTTTTCTCCCGTCTGTCTGGAGAAGGAGAAAAACATCTCGTTCCTCCCTTTTTTCTGCCCTCTTGGGGGCGCATCAGTAGAAGGGAGGCGAACGCGCAGTTGCTACCTTTTTCCTCCTTTTTTTCTTCTTAGAACGTACGTATGCTGTGAATGCCACGGCCGGTGTTGTCTTCCCCGCAGCGCCAAAGACCTCATTGATGTACATGAGCAGATCGATCTGGTCGTCAATCTCTTGGCCCCTTGTTCCAACAAGCTTGCTTGCTTGCGTCATTACGCAAGAATCAGTTGCGTGCCCGTACCGTCCACAGTTTTAACAACTTGGAGTCTTGCACTGGGGGCACAAATGGCCGACTCTTTTTTCACCTCAAGCAGAGACCAACATCCGGGTAAGAACAGAACACACTTGGAGTCATAAATCTTTAGATATTGTACCTTTCCAATGATACTGCTGTCGTGAAACGTAATATTCTCTTCCCTATTCAACGTATAGATAGGTTCCATGCCAGCCAGAGTATCTCTACATCCCCCAGCCAATGTTCCAAATTGTTCAACTACAGCGTAAGCCTGTAAGGCCTCAGCGACACGTCTATCCTAGAGAATGTTCGCTAGCCATAAAATATTAGTCTTGATATTTCGGATGCTGGGGTCCAAGACCAAACACATTCGACATTTCATAAGAAGTTTATTTTGTGTTAGTGAGCATCCAAGCGTGGCACATTTTGTATTGTCCTAATGCCTAAACGTCACGGAGGTCTATAACCTTTTTGAAGGCATTTCGAGAGTCCGCGGGACCTAGTAAAGCCCAGCGATCATGACGGCGTGAAGGAATATGAAGCTTAGGATTAGGTTGCTAAGTTCAAAAACGTGCAAAGGATTACTTTGTAGTTGGTTGTACGCTCGTCAGAGGATACGGAATCAACTCGATCAGGGGCCGAATGGTGTTTCCACTAGACATCATAATTTTACAGCCGTTCGAAACAATTCAGGAAAATTGTAAACAGATTGATATCTTTATGGAGATCCCACCGCGTCGCGAAAATTAGAACCCGTGAATGATTCCAAAACTTCAGCTTTGACCAAAATATCGCGAAATATTGAGCCTGCGAAAAATAAGTCGCTTATAATAAGTTAACGTGTATGTTGTAACTTGTATGTATATTTTACGTTGTGATAAGCACTTTTGTAATAACTTTCACTGGCCTACAGTGTCAATAAACGAATGACATGAACTTTTGCCTTCTCGCCTCAGGAGCAGCGTGTTTGGGAGTGGCCACAGCTGTAACGTACTCGTATTGCCGCACAGATTTACACAAGCTTGACCATGCTGGCTAAAGCTAAAACCGAGCATCGCAGAACGTAAATCACACACTTTGAAAGTGAGGCTAATGTGAGCAGGGCAAACATAGCACAAACCCCCATTTTGGTGGTTAGCGCTAGGTCCTTCTTCTCTTTGCTCCACCTGCTCTTTCGCTCTTGCTCCAATGACTTCTGCCGCAGGCGTCTCGAAGTTGCGAGAATTCCGCATTAGATGGCGCAACCTGTGGAACCAAACTTGATTGCCCGATCGGACTACAAGACGCATTCCTCTGCGTCCGGGCGGGTACCCCGACCCTGGCGTGCCTGTCTGAGGCCCGAAGATGGTGCTCGCTGGCCCGGCGCCTGCGTGGCCACGGCGTGGGTGACCCCTCCGAGGCTGCGCTCCTGGGACGGGGCTCTGCCCACCGCGGTCCTCCGCCGCGCTCCCCGGCGTGGGAGCTCGCCATGGGCGGGGAATAATGCGCCTAGATTACAGAGTGTTTCCAACTGCTCGATCCGAGTCACGTGTTTTATGGGCCGCGTTCGTGATACGAGCTGCGAGGAGGTGACGAAAGAGTCGATCGTCAGGCGAAAACCTAGCGCAGAACGCAAGCGCACTTGCGTCCAAAGGGTGTAGGAAGCGTCCGACATTAAATTGCAAACGTTCTCCGTGGTTTGAGTTGACCCCTCCCTTAAATCTAGGATCTCTAGCTGGGGCCTGAGCGAGCAGCGACGCTATCTCCAAAGCGGCCGGAATTTTCGAGTCTGGCCACGGCAGCCTGGCTATAGGGTCTACTCTGGGCACTGTGGGGAATGAAGAAACAAGATTAGGCCGCCTTGAAAAAGCGTAAACGTCGTGGATTGCAGCTGCCAACGGCCTCTTCGGATCAGTCAGAGGGGCACTGAGTCGCGACACTCGAGGTCGTGTGGACGTCGACTTATCGCCCCCTCACGTTAACGTTTAGTAGTTGAAATGGTTATACTAAACAGCCGTACTGCGATTTCTGTTCCTGCCTACTTCACTGTATCTCTTAATAGCTCGATCGTATGAAAGACCGCCGTCCTCAATACCAGAATGTGGGAATTCTAGATGTTTTCGTTTATCTCGTTACACCCCAACAGTTCGTGACAGCTGCGGCGCTGCTGCAAACGAACGTCGGCAACCAGGCCCGTAGTACGTCAGTATTTTAGAGCAGTAAAGCCAACTAATAAGAGTTTATTTCACAAAAAGAAGAAAAAAAAAAGGGGGAGGGGTGTCATTGCGTGACCTCATGAATTACTTATTGAGCTGTGAGTTAGCTTCGCGATCAGCCTATGTTATGCTGTCGGAAGGCTCAGCAATTAACAGCCTTTTATATTTTGTACTTTGTGATTAGGTTTTGCGTAACATGTTCGCTGTTATTTGAAAATGAGGTTAAATTGTTTTCATTATCCGTCATGTCTCCCAACTTCTCAATGTAGGAGGAAATTTCTAGGGTTTCAAGCATCACGCATTCTAACCAGAGCTTCGGGAGTACATTAAGTATGCAGTGTTTTGAAGCCCGGTACTGGCCGCTTTTGTAGCCCCCGCATTTTGCTTGATTGGCCAGCTATAAATATGTAGTAGATCACCTCGGCAGCTTGCCAGGCTCGAACGTAAACGTACGGCCACTCGTACTGTGGGGAAGCAACGGATGGCCGTGTTAAATGGAAATTTGGTTTTCTAAAACGGACAGTTTTTAAAACAAAAAAGAACCGGCGCAAATCATTATAAAACACGAAAATCGATGCATATTTTAATATATCGAGTAATTGCGATCTCGATGACTAGTCAAATTTAAGGTTTCTTGTTATAGGGAGGGTTATGTTGGTGCTAGGTAAAGCCGGTCGTCTTTCTCATCTCCAATTATCCTTGCCTGTTTCGACCTTTTTTATGTATGTGTATATACATACATGGTGTTTCTTTTAGGTGTAACAGGAGGAGGAGGAGGAATAAACTTTTATAAATGGAGCTTTAGGCACTGATGGTTGGACGCCCGCCCTGTGGGGGCCTCCTCTAGTCCGGGAGGCCCTGGTCCGCGCTGGCTGCCCGGGCCCTCTCCACCAAACTAGGCTGGGCTGAGAGGTGGGAACTGGTCAGCTGGCCCACCCACTGCTCGTAGGTTGCGTGAAGGTTGGGGGCAAGGGATGGAGTTTGCTGACACTCCCAGACCATATGGTTCAGGGTGCCAGGCTGGGAGCAATAGTTGGAGGTAGCAGGAGAGAGGGTGGGGTACATGGCGTGCAGTAGAGTGCCTTGTGAACACGAGTTAGTGTGTAGCCGAAGAAAAGCGGTCGCTTCGCCTCTGGATTGGTGGGGGTGCGGTAGCGGAAACTGTTGTCGTTCGTGGCGAAATGAGCGAGGATGTCCGCGTATTTTTGAAGAGGAGTGAGTGTGAGCGTGCATGGGGTTTGCGTGTCGTTGCCCTCTTGAGAAACGGCCCGGAGTGCGGGCACCGGCGCGTGCCGCCTCGTTTCCCTCGAAGGACTCATGTTCGGGAGTCCAGACGATATGGAGTTCCGGGAGCTGGCGCACGTTTTGTAGAACTTTGAGGGCCGCTGGTGAAATGCGGGCTAGTAGGAAGATGCGGCAAGCCGCTTGAGAGTCGGTCAGTACAGTGATGTACTCGTCGCCAGTGGCGGCCGCCAAAGCAATGGCGAGCTCCTCTGCTGTCTCGGTAGATGTAATGGGGATTGTAGCTGCTGTCAGTTCTTTGCAATGGGCGTCGGTGACGCTCACGGCATGGGCTGGTTGTTGGGGTGTACGGGGAAGCATCCGTGTAGCGAGTAAAATAAGAGTCCGGGGAGTGTTCGTATTGGATTTTGAGGGCTCGTATCCGGGCTTCTCGGCGTGTCTTGTCGTAGATGGGGTTTATGTTTCTTGGGATAGGTGCGACTTTGATGGAATGTCGGATGGCGAGAGGGATGCGTTTCTTCTGCTCACATTCTGTAGGAGGCGTGTAGACGAGCTTGCTGAGCGTAGCTCTGCCTGCCGGTGTGAGTTTGAGTCGGGTGAATTGTGAGACTCGATAGGCTTGTTGTATTTCCTCCCATGTATTATTGACGCCGATCTGTAGGAGTTTTTGTGTGGCCGTCTTTGGGGGTAGTCCCAGGGCGGCCTTCTAGGCTTGTCGTATGGCAACGTTGAGTTTCTCCTTCTCCGCGGATATCAGGGCCAAGTACGGTGTCCCGTACGTGACTCAGCTTGTGAGGATAGCTTGAATAATGCGTAGAGTGTTCGTTTTTCTTGTAGTCCAAAGTGGCGATGGGAGACTCTACGGATGAGGTGCATGAGTTGGGTGAGTGTGCGCTACGGGCAAAGGACGGTCTGGGCGCCTGAGCCATCTTTTGGTATGTTGAGGCCTAGGATGCGTAGGTGTGGGACGTTGGGGACGGGTTGGTTGTCAATGGTGAGCTCTGGATCTGGTATAGGGTCTGTGTTTTTCTTGTATGTTCTCTTGCACAGCGTTAGAAGGGCAGATATTTCTGGGGCGCACTCGAGTCGCCTGGGTTGGAGGTATTGTTGGGTCACCTGGATGGCTGCTTGAAGTGCGTCTTGCTGGTCCCCGGGGATCCGGTGGAGACCCAGAGTGTTAGATCGTCTGCGTAGACGTACGGCGTGATGTAGGTTCGGGATGGCTTGTAGTAGGGGTGGCAAGTCCTTCATGGCGATGTTGAACAGTAGGGGGGACACTACCGACCCCTGTGGCGTGCATTTTGGTATGGTTGTGAACGTGTCGGATCGGAGGTGTCCGATACCCACTCTTGCCGTGCGGTTGGTGAGGAATGAGGCGAAGTATTTGTATGTGCGCTCGCCACAGTTAGTTGATGCGATGCCTTGAAGGATGGCCTGGTGTAAATGTTGTCGAATGCCCCTTAATGTCTAGGGCGAAGATCCACCGCTTACTGTGGTTAATCAAGCTGTCCATCACTTCCTCCTTGAACTGAAGCAGTATGTCTTGGGTGGACAGATGCGGGCGAAAGCCGTACTTTGTGTCGGGGAAGTAGCCTTTGTCCTCAATGTGATGCGGGAGCCGGTTGTGGACCATGTGTTCGAACAGCTTGCCAACGCAGGAAGTGAGGGAGATGGGCCTGAGATTCTTGGGGTTCAGGGGTTTGCCGGGTTTTGGAATGAAAGCGACGTCCGCGTGTTTTCACTGCGGAGGCGGGGAGCCCGCCAGCCAGCAGTCGTTGTTGTAGTCTAGCAGATTTTCCAGGGCAACGTGATCGAGGTTTCGAAGTAGCTTGTTGTGTATTTTGTCTGGACACGGGGTAATGTTGCGGGTGAGAGTGTACACCGCCGCCTCTATTTCAGCAAGTGAGAACGGCTCGTCCATTTCAGGGTTGGGGTCACCCGTGTAGTCTGGTGCCCGCTTGGGTTGGGCGTGAGATAGGGCCGCCAAAGTTTGTTCGAGTTCTTCTAACAAATCGGTTTCAGTACCCGGGTGGTTGTAAATTAATCGGCGGAGTTTGTGGGTCGTGACCGCCTTGGACTCACCGGTCCCCAACAGGGAGTGTAGCAGGCGCCAAGTTCGGCGGGTTCCCAGCGTTGCTTGGAGTTTGTCGCAAAATTCCGTCCAGTTTAACTGGCTAAGTTGGAGGGCGTATGCTTCCGCTTCTGCCCTTAGTTTTGCGATGCAGGTCTTCAGCTTGTGGTTGGTCTTGTTTTTCCTCCACTGTCTGAGTAGCCCGTTGCGGGCGTCTCAGAGGCGCAGGAGATGGGCGCCGATGGCGGGATTGTCCTGCGCAAGGAAAAAGTTTCTTGGCGTTTTCCCGTGCCTTCTAAGGAGCTGGGTGGTCCAATCCTCGTGGCTTATGATGGGACCGGTGGGAGTTGCTTCTCGGAAATCTTTCCAATTGGTGATGCGTGCTGTGTCAATTTTTTGGCTGCTGGCTCTTTGGTGTGGGATTTGGAGCTGTATTATGTAATGGTCGCTTCCCAGAGTTTCGTCCAGGCGCGACCATGTAGCCTGTTTGATGTTGTACGTAAACGTCAGGTCGGGTGTCGTATTCTCCTAAATGCTGTTGCCAATTCTGGTGAAAATGTGGAGGGAGTTACATGGGTAGAGCTCATTTTGTAGAGTCGCTTTGTGTAAGGTTTTACCCTTTTTGTTGTTTCTGGGGTAACCCTAGGGCGTAGGCTGGGCGTTGTAGTCCCCGAGGACCACGGGTTAGTGCCTCCTGGTTCGTTGGCGGGCGATTCGTAAAAGACGGTCGATCGCCGGGAGAGGCTGTGTTGAAGGACTGTAGATGTTAAGGACGTACAGTGTGATGAAAAAGGTGGAAATGAAGACTGGGGATTTCAGAACGGTGTGTGCAAAATAATAGATATTATTTACAAAGACATTAAAAGAACAAGAAGCATGGGAAGCACAGTCAGTCAGAGAGGTTCCGCTTACAAGGCGCCGCTCGTTCTTGGTAATCACAGCAGCCTTGAGCCTGGATGTTGATTCTTCGTGGCGATGACACCGAGCAGGCGACAGATCCCCAGCAGTCAGGTTTCAGCCCCAAAAGGCCTTTCGACGCCTGTCCTGGGTTTAACTCGGTCGTTTGGTTTACCGGTGTCGCATTGCGTTCGTTCTCGGTCACAGCTTCGGTCCTCTGGCACGAGCGCGTCTCTGCGCGCGCTCCCACCGCCTCGTGTTCTTCGTTTAAGTCCCGCTCTAATCGTCCCATGCAGGCTGGCTTTTGTCTTTTTACGGGGTAGGAGCTCGACGAATGTATAATCTATCGTGGTAAGTAGAGTGTGCGTTTGGGCCGTTCGGGTGGCTTGAACAAGGACGGCTGTTCGGGATGTTGGATCAGTGGCATATGTCGTGTAACCCCGGAGCGACACGCTGTCCGTATTCGTTTCTTGAAGGGCAATGAGGTCTGGCGAGTGTTGAAGGGCGAGGAGATCCGAGCGATAGTAGCTTGTTACGAAACGATCGACAGTCACACTGCCATACGGTAAGCAGGGGTGGGGGTGCGGATGAGTTCTTGGGCAATGTGGGGTTTAGTCATCGTCAATTTGGAGGGAGGGGACGTGTCGCCGGAGGTGCGGGGTAAGGTACACTGTTTGGGCCTTTTGCGTGCCTGACGCTTTGCTTCCTCGATGGCGTGGATGCGCTGATCGAGGTCGATCAAGCGGTAACAGAATTTAAAAAAAGAGTGCTGTCTTCACTGAGTTAAATACTCAGTGAAGACAGCACACATGTGACGCTCACATCTGTGCTGTCTTCACTAAGCATTTACCGAGCTTGGCGGTTGTTAGGCGGTGCAATATTCATCACGATTCGTGGGCTAATTAACTAAAATTGCATATTTTTAGTATTGTTCTTAAGAGTCACGTTCCAATCGCATTCGTAAAGGCAATCACTAAGATTGACTAGAACAATTTATACAATTTGCGAAAAGGCAATGGCCTCTGAGATATTCTTCCATAAGTTTTATCATGTTTACCGACAGCGTATTCAAGGAGTCGAAGCGGTCATTCTTTCGCTTGGTTTCAGGTTTGGGCTCAGTAGCTTTGAATTTTATTCCGGTCCGGTTCCGGTTCAGTGACGCATTCGAAAACCGCTTCGTTTACCGGTTCCACCAAGCGCGAACCTGTTCAACCGGTTGCTAAAGTGAAAAGTTCACAGATCCTAGACGTTAAGAAAAAGTGTGTTCAACACAGCGTTATCTGAATTAAAGAGATACTGAATTGAAACTTAAATTATGCAGAAAACACAAAGAAATAAGCCGATTAATGAATGAAGTTTATTTTGACATCCAGAAAATTATCGGGAAGAAAGGAGCAAAAGGTTGCCGAAGCTACCTGACGAGGCTAATCATACATTGATAAAAATTTACATACATATACATCATGCACCTGAGAACACTACATCGTTTATACTCAATGCTTAAAATATTCTCACAATGTCGAATTCGGCCTAATTGAAACATAAAGCGGGATGATTTGCCTTTAAATCAATTGGTGTATACAATGTAAATATCTGAGAGTCTGAAAGGAATGAATAGTGACCTAAATATTTAACCTTCAAGCATTAAAATGCACTCCTTTATCTTTTTTCAAAACTCTGAAAAGAAGAACAGTAATTATTAATATCTAAAACTTCTGCCAACTTAAAAATTCCGGAATCAATAGGCTCATCTATTGTGACCCATAACTGGTGCTGATTTTATTCTCAATGTATGTATCATGCCGGATATCATACGTCGTATTTTTCTTTGGGTATATTGCTTTAGATCCCGTGGTTTTTATTTTTATGTAATATACAACGTTAATTCTAAGATATAATGTTCCTGAAATGTAAGGATTTCATGTTTAGAGAAACAAAAAGCTGTGTGAGCGCAGAAATGTAAGTTTTCTATTAATCGGATCGCTTTCTTTTGTAGGACAAGCAGCCTGTTAAGATTCGTTGTCGCGGTTGAACACCAGATCAGTAGACAATAGTTTAGGTGAAAGTGCAACAATGCGTAATATAATTGACGTTTTAACCAAAATGGAAGTAGTATAGCCTAAGCCCTCAAAGTTTGGGGCGGACATGATCGACATGGCGAGACCAAGTTACGCTTTCATCGAACCAGATACCCAGAATAGGATCAGCTGAACCCGTAATTGATAATCGCATGGTTGTATTTTATGCGAATGGCTATATTTTTCGTTCTTAATAACGGAATTTTCGCCTCAAAATCAGCCATCAAAGAGCGCGATGCATCTCGGGAGATCCGGCAGATCCGGCGCGGCCTTGAAGTCATCATGCCATGAAAGGCCAAGCGTATCGTAGTTACATGCTTTGCCACTTGGAGGCGTCAACGCGTTACAATCTCGCTTAGGCGAAGTACCCGAGGTCGGGGACATATCGCGGAGCCAGGAGATTGCAGCTTGGTGGTTCAAGCAAATGCCGCCAGAGGTCGACAGCGGCGAATTTCTTTTTGACAAAATGCGTCGCAAGACGGGGACAGAGTAAGGGACACAACACGAAGCGCTACTTTCAACTAAATGTTTTTTGAAACAACACACACTATTTATACACCAAATCGGGCTCAAGCAGGAATTCAAATTAATTGTCGTTTAGGTGGAGTGTCGAATTAGATGGACTGTCTTGGGGAGCATTTTGTCAAACGAGATCATATACAAACTAGACCATCTGTCACTATGTATGCGAATTTCTTCCCTTGCAAGTAATTCAGCCTATAGACCGTTTTATCGTGTGTAGCGCCATTTCGAATACAGTAGCACCATGTAGCGAACGTCAGGTTCCGCGGCCATCCTGAGTGGTTAGAGAGGTTGGCGAAAGTGCTCTTTGGGGCGCCGCTCCCGCGTTCGGTGTGCTGGTTGGGTGCACCAAAGTGGTGGATATCCGACATATGGCGCTTCTTGTGTGCCGCGGATGGCGCTTTTCAACTCATTGGGAACTTTTCTTGCCCCGCATTCTGGCATCTGCCAGTGCGGCGATGCCGAAAAGAGCGGCACTGAACGCGCCACCGTTGGAAATCGGGGGTGAGTACTCAAAAATATTGTATCAGTTTATACAGCGATCGAATTTCCCTTCGAGTTTTTTTGTCGATTCAGATTCAGTACACCGAGAATATTTTTGGCGTTTCTTGTAGTCCACAACAATGAAATACAATGCGAACAAGGATGGACGAAATAGGAGCATTGCAGGGAACGATCGAAGGCAGCTCCCTCCGGCTTGCAGATGTTTATAAAAGTTTTAAGTGAGGATCCCGTGCTGACGAGCGTGTATTTTGTCTAGAACTGAAAACAGCGAAGTCGAAACGGACCCATTGCCGAAGCGAGTCGATCAACGATTCACCAATTTGTAATCGATGCCTGAGCATGCTTCAGTAATACGAATTCAAGTTTTCTTTCCAGCTTGTTTATGTACTAGGTGTGCGTAACATAGCTGAGGTGGGTGGAGTGTCCATGAATTGGCGCGCGGGAGTGGGGTGAGGGAGTCAAAGTGCATGTGTGTATTATAGGGTCGGCTGCATATCGGGAAAGGGGACCCATAAGACCCATAAGTCTCCCCCCTGGATACGCCGCTGGCTGACACTCTTTTAGTTCAAAGATATCTTTGGACGTCGGCTCCCTCCCGCATCCCCTGAAGCCACGAAAAACATCGAAGCGATCTTTTTACATGTGCGCTGGTTTGCGGAGCCGTGCGGGCTGTCTCATTTTAGCAACGATAGTAGTTGTGTTGACTTCGGTGCGATCGAGTTCGCTGCAGTTGACCAAAGCGGCCATCCCGTCATCGGGAGAGGTGGGCATTCAGGCCTGTTTGAATAGACATTTCGTAGCGCCGACATTGCATTGCACATATACAATCCCAAAACCACCCCAAGCAAGCGTTGCCGGAAAGACTACCCAATACTAAACTAATTTTGACCAACTCTGATGGTACTTTCTTTGCCAATGCGCCTCGGCAATACGTTCAGGCCTAAGTAATCTCTATGAATGAGCCTACTCTCCGTTGTGGTGCTGCTCTTACTTGCATGTTGTCGTCACGACATTCCATCGAAGCTTCACAGACATCCACGAGGTGGTTTTTGGTTATTGTTTTATTCAGTTTACAACACGTTTTCTGGCGTTATCCTAAAAAATATTGGTATAAGTGAGGTCCCGCTTTAACCCGCTTCATGTTTAAGCAGACAGATGAGCCTCAGAATTTAGTTTTCGCGCCCCTTTAAAAAAGAGCAGTTCATCAGAGGACGAGCTGCGGCAACGGGGAAGCAAAGCAAATATACGCCTTATCTCGTTTTGTGATAACTTTTTATCGCCAACACGATTATATGCAAATTACGTGCTTATACGGGCACTCGGAAACCGTATCAAAGTACAGTACACACGTGTAAAGTGTCAGCCAGCCATCACACACAATGACACCGTGACGGTAGCACACACCGTACTCGCAAACTACGCACCCCGCACGCCGGAACGCCTTGCTCGAACAACCCATTTGAAGAGGAAAAATACAACAAAAGGCCGAGTGGGCTAGCGCCCACTCGGCCTTTGCTGGGTTCTAGATCCTGGATCCAATCCCCATCCCTGCCCTTTTGATTTCTATGAGCATCTTACCGGCGTGTGGTCCTGTACCACTACTGCGTGGTGCACGTTAGAGACCCGAGCCTAGCGATTGTACTGCACTGGCTAAATTTCTCATCTACACCTGAGAGACAAGTTGCCACTTGAAGCAGACTAACTTCAGTCTATATAAACATACATACAAACATTAAAAAATGTATGGCTAAATATGTCAAAGATCATTATCTTTTCGCACATTGTATAAAAGGGTCTAAACATTATTGGGTATTAGTTTAAAACTGCAATTGGAACACTACTCACAAAACCATTACTTAAATGTTGATTAGGCAATTTCAGTTAATTAGCCGACGTATCAAAATGAATATTGCCTCGCCTAACATCCACCGAGCTCGTTAAATACCCAGTGAAGACAAACCCCATGCAAGGGTCATCAACCCTGAAAAAAATCTGTTACATGAAACAATTTATAGAAAACTGCTAGGCAATCGTGTTGCATGCGTAAAACGTTCTTGCATCACAAACGTTTAGCGATACTCTGAAGTTCCAGACACTAGACGCCTACGTTCACGGCGCTTGTTATCAGAAATTTTAACGCGTACCATGTGTACACTTGATAGCTGTTTCTAGAACGAAGGGATACTACCGCTAATCCGGATGATAAACCTGGCGATCTTCCAGAGCCCTCCATACTCTCGAGCTTTTTTCATTCGGTGCACACAAGTGGGTGACCAAGCTTCTCGCCTGCTCCACTCCTCCTCGCCTACCCCCGTGGTCCCATGACCTCCTGTTAACCAAACAGCGTCGAGCACCACAGTCTTCCTCTCCCACCCGTCGACCAATCAGAATCAAGCCCCGCTGCAACGTTTTTTGCTGTGCTTCCCGAACTGCCGAGCACCAATCCGAACAACGACTCGCGTTAAAAGATACGCCCTTTTAATTGTGCGCAATGCTATGACAAATAAAAATGCTACGATATTTGTTTTTAATTTCTATTGAGATATAGTTACTTTTTCGGAATCTCGTGACTATATATAGTTGGGACGTCGGCCGGCTTGCAAGAATTCGCGTCGAATCTAGGACCAACGTTACTAGACGAGGTCAGTATGGAAACTCGCTCACCGGCGTGACACTATTTCGTAGAGCGCGCGAGAGTGCGCTCTACGAAATACATTACTTAGACAGAAGGTGTTTTTGACAGTAAGCCAGTATATAACCACTGGTTTCTTTTTGTTTACTTCTGATATTATTTAACAATTAATTTGTGTAACTCTTGGACTTTTTGCACCACACGAACTATTTACGCCAAGGGTGTAGTTGACAGTAGACCAGCATATCACCTGGTTTATATATATTCCTGATTAATTTTGTAATTATTTTTGTATTTTTGTAACTCCTAGGCCTGGTTCACACTTACAGCTAATCCGCTGCCGCCGAAGCGGAATAGGCCGCGGCAATGCACAGTGGACGCTACGCCCGGCGGCCGAATTCTTGCAGATTCGCCCGCCGATTCGCAAGTGTGAACCAGGCCTTAGACTCGGCTGTATTAGTATTACTCTCCGTTATTTTCCTTTTCTTTTTTTTCTATTTACATTTTTCTGTTCATCTCTGTTTCTCCTTTTCTTCTTTTTTCGCCTTTCCTTTCTTTGCCTTGTCTTTCCCCTTTTCTTCCTTGGCAACCTATTCCTTGGGGTCGAAGAAGATGAAGTTTTAAAATACAAATCAGTTGATAGTTCAGCGCTGTGTGAGTGTTTTTTTGTGCGTGTTTGGATTTTGAGTAACTGTCTACCTGTGCGCTGGTTAATTATGATGCCTTACCAACTCGCCCAATCTGCAGTATTAACAAATTGGTTCAATGGAGCGTTTGAACAGTTTGAAGTGTAATCAATAAACCGAGGACCGGCGAAGCATTGAAGTGACCGAGGCGAAGACTAGCGTTTCTCCCACCGGTCGGGGATTGCATGTTTGGCCGCTCGCTATTTTGTATCTTTCTTTTCTGAGTTTTGAGACACTTTTATGAAACTCTTGAAGTAGATTTCACGGGGCTTAAGAGATGAAAAAAAAAATCCGCTATTTCTTAGTCTCTCTTTTTTTAATGCCGAACTGTGTTTCTTGATGATTTTTAAAAAAGTCCGGCAAGTTTTTGCGAGTGACTTATCCAAGATATTTGAGTGACCTTGACATCACTAAACAGCTTAACTTTATCTCTTTTTCAGTATTAAAAATTCGACGTTATATTATGCGATACAGTATGTTACAGTCACTTGAGTGAACGAACGGCTCGAACATTTATTAGGTTCAAGATTGAGTTTCTCAAAAACCCAATCTTTATTCGCATGATTTGTTTTACTAGTGGAAAGGCATAATAGCGCTTTATTAGAAAATATAAATATGATATCATGCATTTTGTTCATATGACCGCAACTAAAGTTGAACCTTGTCAGACGTGCATTGTAATACGGCAAGCTTTGTTGTGAAGTAAAATACTTTTTTGCTTTGCATAACGCACAATTTCACTTATTTTGAAGGCTACATGCTGATTAAGGTATTAATATTAGGTAACTTACTATACCACGTCAAAATGTTGGCCAGAACAGCACATATATGCGAGGACATAGTCAGAATGAAAAACTGGCAAGGTTCAAGATTTAATTGCTCTGGTACAAACAAAATACAATTTTTTGTTTACAATTTCATTTAAATGAATGATACCTTGCTACCAACAAAAAATAAAAAAATGGAATTAAAAAAAAATTCTCTCCCGAATTTGTTGGATTTTCGAAATATTTGTTCGCTCAAATGTATGTCACAAATTTTATTTTAAACATATTATACCGAATTTTAATAAAAAAGTTAAGTTTGGACTTTACGACGATTTCAAAGTCACTAATATATCTAAAATAGATCACACTTTAAAAATCGCAGAACTTCGTAGAAAAAATCATCAATGGGACAGAACGGGAATCGCATGTTTTACCACTCACTATTTTGTTCCCTCTCAAAACACTGCACCTGGACTCATCTATAAATACTCTCAAAACAGATTTATTACAAATGAAATAAAAAACACGTTATTTTTATGTAACTTTTGTAAAAACATTGCTAACTTTGATTTGTTATTGAATCGAATTTAAACCCTTGATTAATATTTTTAACGTATTAAAATAAAACCACTAGCTAGAAATTTAATAGTTGACAAAAGGGGAAAACGGGGAGAGGATTGTTGGAGTTTGTAGAGCGGGCGGAGAGGCCGCTGGCTCGCGCTGCTTTCGCTATAATTGCGCCTTCTAAAAACAGGAACTCACGTCAAGAGATGCGTGCCCATACAGCTCTCTTTAACGTGTTTACCTCTCCTATAGACCGACACGCGGAGCGACTCTGTTTACCAACACGCCGCAAGGCCGCGCATGCGCGGTAGCTATGTGGGCAAGAGCAGCCCGGCTCTCCGCGTTTTCCCCATTGCGTTCTATGGCGTGCGCTCGTTGTTGTCGTTGTAGGGACGCTTGTATCTTTATTTGTGCGTCGTATTTCCTGAGAACGTATGTCATATCCTATGCCCGACTATTTGAGCTCGCTGCCCGAGCCTGAACGGCAGCGGTATCGAAACAAACTGTGCGGTGACGGCGTTGCCTTCGACGATCCGTATGCCGTAAACAAGGCCTGCTGGACTTCCGACGTAAAGTTGCTGCCACCGAAGTCGACGGCTCATGTCGTCGTTTATTTAGTTTTTTCGCCAAGCCAGTTCACGGCCGACACGGTGCAGGCGTACAAGTCTCTCGAGGCCTACGATTACTTCGAGTCGGTTTCCGCACTGCCGGCGGATCAGCAGTCTGTGGGTCTGCGGAAGTGTGTGTATTCATTAATTGATTAAATACACACAGCGTCTTCAAGTCAAGGTATGATATTTTTCCTACCCTCATGACCACAAGGCATGACAAGCAGTAACGCTTTGTCCTTTCTGCAGTCTTGGCGGTAACACGTTACAAGTAACGGCGTTGCCGGTAACGCGTTACTTTTTTCAATAACGTAGTAACCTACTCGTTACGTTTTCGACACAGTAACGGGTAACGTACTTACGTTACTACTTCAAGTAACGTAGTTACGTTACTCGTTACTCCTTCCCAAGTCTTAAAGAAATTACACTTCAATTTTTTCCGTGTTTTAGGCGTCAAGCCAGGTTTTTCTTGGCGTTTTTTCTCGTGAGTATTTAGGTGAAACCGTAAAACGTGATAAAGTAATTATGTTCAGTTTCTGCACGAACATAATGTTTCTTGATATATGACATGTATCGTCAAAACCGTAAAATGTGCTAAATCTTAATTTAAAAAAAGTAACGCAGAAGTAACGTGCGTTACTTTTTATCGGTAGCGGTAACGGGTTCCTTTTATTTTTAGGCAACGTAGCTCGGTAACGCGTTACTTTTATTTGCAAGTAACGAGTAACGTACTTCGTTACTTTTCTCCGGTAACGCCTATAACACTGCCGTTCTGTCGCCGATCCTCTTCTGCTGGGTAGCACGGGCGTAGCGAGCCTCCGACGAGCGCTTGGCCGATGCTTTGTGCGCGAACACACATGGGAACAAAATCCCGGTGGTCTTGATCAGGCAACGCTTTCCCTGCACATAAGCAAGCCTCGGGACGGAGATTGAAATGGAAGCCGCACTTGCCTTCAAGAAAGTGTTTGCCGCACAAACGGTCGTTCGCGCGAGGCGACGATTCTTTTCGATCCACGGATATTATCCACCTTTTATGCCTTTCAGAGTCTGCCGGGAACTTGTGGAAACTCACTCCGCTACTTTTCTTGTACATTTCGGTGCAATTAACAGCAACACAGCTTCGCGGCATGCTGAAATGCTATGACGCCCATGCGAAACGTGCGCCCTTTTGCCCACACCCTGCCACACCCCCGGCTCCGGCGCGATCGCAGCGCCGCCGCAGCTCCGTGACGTCAAGCCCGCGTGTCGGTGTATAGAACGCCCCCCACCCCCTCGCAGCAAGGCCCGCAGCCGGCTGAGTCGTACTCCCCAACTGTAATCCCGTTAATTTATTGAAGACGTTTCAAACAACAACCCTTTACGAAGCCTCGAACGCTGACCTTCCTCTCTCGTGTATCCTCCTCGCTCGCTCCTCCTTCCCTATCCTACACATGGGAGCGCGTTTCAATCGGCCCTTCCAGAGCCGTTTATTGAGAGAGTTTGGCCATACATTGGTTTGGATAGGCGAGCAACTCGGGGCCAACCACAGGCCGCGAAACAGACCCTAGCGGTGGTCGTGTGATCTAAATATGTGACACGACTATACTTCGTTTCACCTTATGTGCGAGCGAAGGCAAAACTGGAAGCGCGAGCACGGAAGCTCCGTGCGTTCAGGCTTTGCTCGAGCGCGCGAGCTGGGAGAAATGCAAAAAGCGTTGGTCTCGCGCTTCTAGCTTTGGCTTCGCTCGCAGATAAAGTGAAACGAAGTATAATTTGAGCCGTGCCGAGCGGAACTCCGCGTCTCAAGACGCTCGCACACCCCACCCTTTGCACTGTTTTCTTTCAGCCAGTTTCAGGACGCTGTTCTAGCAGTGCAGACAAAGGCATGGGCACGAGCGCGTGGCTTTGGAAAGTGCCTCCTATGCACGAGGTCTCGTACAAACAAAAGCGTTTCGCTGAGCTAGGCTCACGCGCCTGTGCCTTTGTCTTCACTGCAGACATTTGTGAGATGGAGTAGAGATCTCCTGATTGGTCGACGCTGTGTCACAAATTTAGTTTACGCTCTAAGCGTGGGGGAATCTTCGGCGCTGGCGGCGGCCTTTGCTCCGCCTATTGTCCAAACTCTCCTAATATACGGCTCTGGGCCCTTCCGCAAATGTTCCGCCATCTAGTGCCGGCGTTTCAAAACCAGACACGCATCCCCTCTCCCTGCCACCGGAAGTTCCCCGCCACCGGAAACTCTGTATCGGCTATATTGGGCCTGTCTACGTCTGCCGGGTGAAGCGATAGAGAGGCTGGGCGGCCGAGTGCTGAAAGACACGTTTTCTGCTCGTTTGCCGTCAATCGCCGAAGACGTTTTTGAAAACCCCGTGTAAGCGGCCGCAGCTGCCTTTGAGAACCCATGAAAATTTTTACGAAAGCGCAGCATCGTATGAAAAAAAGGCACAACTCGTCGAACGCAAGTCTCGCGGTCAGGCGCTGTGATGAAAGGACGTGCATTGGCACGACAAACTGCCGCATCTCTGTGCTTGGGTGGTGTCAGCTGAACACTAATAAACACAAAAATATACAAGCGCTGGACTATCAACTATATTGAGCTATTGTGTTCAGCTGGCACCACCCAAAATATGAACCAACTAACTCAGCTTCAACCAGTAGTCGTCTCTGTGCGTTTGCACATTTGGATACCGATCAAATATCGACACCGTGTTAACCCTTTTGGAAAAAAATCGCGAGTGCAACGTGCTGAAAATGAATGCGTCCCTAGAGTAGCTTTTCGCCTTGCTTTGACGACTGTATTTGTAACTTGAAGCACTCGCGGGCCGGAAATGAGTTTGTCTAAGTGGCATTCGAAAACCTACATCCCGTTCAGGGCTGCTCCATTACGTTGCTCTATTTGTACTCTCATGTGACGGCAGTAATTTGGATCCATTCAAGTGTATTTCGAACATAGACATGGTTAATAATGCTTGATAGGAACAATTGTTTTATTTACTGATGGTGACCACTCATCAGTGATAGCAACTCGCCAGAACACATAGACAATCCTGAACTTGCGACCTAATCATGCAGCAAAGACATATACGCCGGACACAGCTTCAAACATTTTTCAAATGGTTTACACATCCACACGGCGTCGATTCCTGATCGGTATAAAAGTGTACAAAGACGCACTGATGCATGCAGAACTTCCGCATGCCAAGGCATATACCCTTTGATCCCTCCGCATGACCGCGATTATTGCGTTCGACGAGTTCTCCTTTTTTCTACTCTCTAAAAAAAGTCTGTGCGTCTACTTTCACTCACACCACTCGGAGAGCCCATCAGCGCAACTTACGGAGGCAGCACAGCGAATGACGATGCCGAACTATATGTTTAGACCAAAAACGCGGTCTGAGTTGTGACATCAAGCAATGCAAAACCTCACGCTTGGATTGCTTAATGTCAGAACTCAGACTTCGTTTTTGGTCTAAACAAATGTTTCGGCATCGTCATTCGCTGAGCTGCCTCCGTAAGTTGCGGTGATTAGCTCTCCAGTGGTAGTGCATGAAAGTAGACGCACAGACTCTTTTCGAGTGCTGCGCTTTAACATTATACGGGATCTCAAAGGCAGCTACGATCGTTTACACAGGGGTTTCAAAGACTTCTGCGGGGAATGTTGGCAAACGAGCATAAAATGTGTTTTTCAGCACGCAGCCGCCCAGCCTTTGCACCGCTTCACCCGACAGATTTACAAAGGCCCGAGTTACTGATTCGTAAATTTTGCTGACCGCATTCACAAAGTGGAGATGCGTGATACGAGAAATTGTCATAAAGATCAGTGGGCTGGCCACTCACAACCGTCATTCATATGGCGGCAGTGTTTGAAGCGCTTCCATTCCCGTAGCTGCTCCAACGATATTTGGTAAGATACATTTTCATTGCTTAGGGCGGGATCGGTGGCCGAGTGGGCTAGCACACGCCAGCTCGGAGCACGAGGAGCGAAAGCTCGCGCTGCAGACCCCAGGAATCCTAGGTTCAATCCCCCCCTCTTCCCGTTTCGATCTGGACGAGCATCGTACCGGCGTGCGATCGTGTATCACTGTTGCGTGGTGCACGTTAAAAACCCCAGGCTAGCGGTTGTACGGCACCGGCTAAATTTCTCATCTACTGCTGGGATACAATTTGCCCGTTGAGGCAGACTAACATTGCATGCAGGCAGTTGTGAGCTATAAGGGTTTTAGTATTGCGTATAGGAGCAAACGCAAGCGCTGTGAGGTAGCCTTAGTTCTGCGTCTTGGATTAGCGCGTCTTCACCATGCGCTAATCCAAGGCCGTAGTTTGGGCTACGCGCATGCGCAGTGCAGAACACGTGAAGCCAACGCAAACGCAGAGTGATTGCGTTCGCTCGTTTGCGCAGTACTAAAACTCACTATTAAAGGGGCACCCGGTGTTTTCTTCGTAGTCCCCGATTTGCCTAAACATTTCCTAAACACACCAACAAACATCGCTGGAATTGTGCCCCGAATTTCGGCCCAAAATAAATATTTTCGCGAAGTTATTTCATGTACAATTTTGGTCCTTACTATGTTTTTAAATTGAAAGTCTCTACTGGCAACAATAAAATCAATGACGTCAGCGGGAGGCCCAGGTTCTCTGTTAGGACGGTAGACTTTGTTCCCAACTGAATAAATTAGTTTCATACTGTCAAATGAATGCTTTGGAAGCTCGCTCCAGCACCCGCGCACTTGCACGAAACAACTGCTTGGCATCGTCTATTTTGAGACAGACCGCTCGAGCAGCCAGCTTGCCTTCCACTGATTTGACTGCACTGAAAAGCGCGGGGTATACGTTTTGAATGATCGTTTTGACATAACGTTCACTAGCTGCCATCACAATAACTGTTTTGCATTTCACGATACTAAAAAGCATACCGGAAAGGATAAAGTGCGGTTATTTCGAAAAGAGATCTAGTTAGGATACCTCCAAAAATCGCCGGGTGCCCCTTTAAAGGGACATGCATGAAGACGATTTGGAAGCTGTTTAACGATCGATTTAGATGTCGCGTCTTGACCAGGTGATGTTGACGAAGTTCTAGCCCAAAGTTTTGTTTGCGCGCCGCACAAAGTAATACAACAGACTCAGCAAAAATTCATCGGGATCGATTGCAGAGACGCCCGAGGCTGCGAAAAGATCCAGTCTTTGAATCACGCGGACAGTGACATCAATGTAGGCACGTCTGGCGATGGGTGGTTGTTAAAACAATTGCGTTTCTTTTAAACTCAATAAAAACGCAAACCCTATAATTTTGTCCGAAAGCATTACTGCAATAGAAAGCAAATACTATATCAGTCCGCGGACGCGTATACTGAAAAGACTGAAAAGCCGAGCGCTTTTCATACGAATGGGCAGGAACTGATTCGAAAAACGTTTAATGTGACAACAACTAAAATTTTTTTTAATTTTTAATAATAGAAACAGGACTTGTGCATCATTGTGTTTGTCTGTTTTGTCGCGCGACTCTTGGTTCTATGCGTGAAGCGAACTGCAGAAACTGTTCCAAGCTAACGCGCTGCAGTTTCCGGTGCTCCTCCCACTCCATGTCAACAAGCTTCTGTCACACCTCGTCCAGCACGCCCCGATAATTACTGCGAATCTATCTAGTCTTTTACCCAACGAGACCTTCCTTCGCCTGTGGTGTACTGAAGTGCTGTGCGCGAATATGATGGAAGAATGACATCGGTAAACGCCCCTGCGCGAGCCCAAGACTGCATCGCTTTTACGCTGATTCTCCTCGAGTAGGGCCATACTTCTGTAGCGTCTTGGGATAGTAAAGCTGATGGCGTCCGCTTGATGCCTCTCACGGTATTCTATCTCGGTTGGTACATTGTGGACTCAGCTGTGACACGCGAGCGGTGGCCGTCCTCTATAGACCTTTCCAGCGGCAGTCTCGAACGAAGCGAACGGGCAAAAAATGCTGAGTCACTGAGCTGTGGACGCATGCGCAGCGTCCGATTTGCCGCACAACAGAGCAACGGCGCACCCTCAGAAGGCGCTCCACAGCCCAGCAGACAAAGATGGAAGCGCGCTGAAGGCGATTTTCGGAAAGGTCTGTACCCCCAGCGCCTCAAAGCGATCGCCGTACCAAACTCCGCACACGCTACGCCTTGCGGACTTGCTCTTCTCGCCTGCCAGTACACCCTCGCTTTGTCGTCTGCCGGGCGCAGAGCAGACGACGCCACAGACCCAAGTAGCACAACACGCCGGGTTGGGGACGGGGCGGTATTGGCCTGCCGGGATACTGATACCGGCCAGTACCGGAAACGCCCCAAGGGGCGACATCGGCCAGGCCCAATGCCGGAATCCGGCCGGTACCGGGAACTTATTGGGAAACCGGGATGCCGGGAATATGGGATGTTCCCAGTGAGCTCCCGACACAGATCCCCGGCATGGAACCGGTGGTACGGTAGGAAACCATCAGTGTGCCAGCGTGTTTCCGGGTCAGAGCCAGTCCAATTGCGGATTAGTCCCAGCGTAATAACAGATCAGTGCCAGCGTAATTGCAGGTCAGTGCCTGCGCAATTGCGGATCAGCACCAGCGTATTTGTCATTCAGTGTACCCAGCATAGAACCACTAGAACGCTAGCTGTGTCAGGCTTTAAAGCCCAGGAATGACATCCTACTGGATCTCACGGATTTCATGGTTTCACGTGGGCACCTCTTGCGCGGTGGACGATTCCCTGACTTACGGAAGCGTGTCTGCCAAACAATCAGCGACCGTTATCTACCGGGCTACGGATAATGTAAGCTACGTATTTCGGTAGCCGAAATGCTTTCATTGGGGAAATTGCAGTCATTGTGGCATAATGTTTGTCTGCAGTTTGTTTGCTTTTTCAGATACAGTTGTGCAAAATGCATGCTCCAACAATACGCGTTCGAGAACCGGTGTGAACGGAGCAAGTGTGATAAAGAAATAGACCGCTAACTGCAAGTTTTGTCCGAGAAAAAAAAAGATCTTCCGTGATAGATACAATTAGTGGCGATGATTTACTATAGCCCGGCGGACAGATTTCCGTGACTCAGAAAATCAATCACGACGTAGGAGGCGCTCACGAAACCGTGGGCGCCCTTTAGCGGTGGTTCGCTGAAAACGAAACTGTGTTCAGCGAACTTCTAGAAGCACTGTGGCGTCGTTCGCTCTGCACCTAGCAGTCGACAAAGCGAGGGTACTGGGGTACGGGACGACCGCCGCTGGCATGTTACAACTAACAGAGTTTACGATAGTACGTAACAGCGACACGCCGCAATTATCATCCTTCGTTGTGGTATTTCGCCACTCGCAGCGCGATTGACAATAAAGGAAGGTTCATTATAGGATTTTTAGGTAATGCGTTAGTATTAAACTTGAGAAACGCCACACACATTCCCTCTTGGGAAACGCTAACGCTGACCCGTTGGCTGTTTTGTTTTAGATTTTTGGCTTTCACTTCTGCTTCTTCTATTTTTCGTTTGGTTGGTTTGGCTTCGTTACGCGGTCAGTGTTAGCGTTTCCCAGAGAGGGACGTGTGTGGTGTTTCCCAGGAATCATGCTAACGCATTCCCTAATGATTGAGATCAAGGTAGACGAGGCAGCTCTGCCTTTTTAGATCTGTCAGCATGGTGCCCATGTCACGCTGAAAGGTGGGTGGTGCTCTACAAAGTCCGAACTGCATCACATTGAACTTGTACAGTCCGTCGGGATTGACAAAGGAAGTTTTCTCGCGGTCGCATTCGTCGACTTCAATCTATCAGTAGCACCTCTTCAGGCCCATGGACAAAAAAAAAAATAGCGGAAGTGGCACAGCCGGTCTAACGTGTCGTCGATGCGGGGAAGCGGAGATACGTCTTTCTTATTCACAGCGTTCAGTCGATGATAGTTCACGCAGAATCTCAGGGTTTCCGTACTTGTTTTGTACAAGGACGACTGGAGACGCCAACAGAATTCTTGAGGGTTGAATAATGTTGTCGTCGAGCATTTCCAGGACATGATCTTAAATCACCTCCCTTTCCTTCAAGAGGACTCGGTATGGCGACTGGTGGACAGGGTCAGGGAGCGCGTTGTCGTCAGTAACGATGGGGTGCTTCGCTACCGTTGTTTGTCGCACCTTTTATGTTGTGGCGAAACACTCGCCGAATTCGCTCAGAAGGTCAAACAGCCGTCCTCGTTCAGTAGCTGGAAGCTTCGGGTCGATGTCAAGTTCCGGAGGCGGCGTTTTCTTGTGGTAAGGGAAGTCGGCTCTTTCAAAAGTGCAGCGATTGCGGCTAAGTTCCTGGGTTCGTCGATGTGGCCCACGGCGATACCTTTCGTAAGGTGTTGCCGCTTTTGCCGGCAATTTGTAACCAGGAGCATGGTTCGCCTGCTTTGGAGCTCTCTTACTCCTCGTACGACATCTATTCCTCTTTATAGAAGCACGTGGAGGCTTCCCTCGAGCAGAACTTCGCCGCAGGAAGCTTGATTGGTCCCTACGGGTGCCAAAACACTCGGACCCGGCGCTAAGTTCATGTAGTTTGCGAGGATTCGGACCGCGGATGACTTGGTTTTGGGCCCTCCGGTGGTGGAACAGATTTTTGCAGCGTCAGCCAGTTTACTCTGAGGTCACTGACGACGCCATAGTCGCAGGAAAAGTCCGTTCAGAGGATACCGTCTCTCGCACAGCGTTGGAGAACGACGAACTTCGCAGGGCACGTCTAACCGTGGTTCTCGACGCAAGCAATGCACCTCCCAAGTGATGTCTTGAGGTGCCCCCTAGCGGTTCGTATCTGAGGGCCATCCAATGGCGTCGTCACAATCGGAAGACGGTGTGAAAGCCTCCAACTCAAGAAAGAGTAGTCTGCTCCGGTGCCCACGAGTGCCGACGCGTCGTGACCGTCGATGGTCACGTTGAGGCTGTTGGGCCCCGTTGCAGAAGCGTCACTCCGATCCATTGCGTCGGTCGAGTTGGAGGTCTTCGGCGTTTTCTGAGGTTCTTTACGTCTTCGCTTTATGTCAACTCCACCTCCTCTGGTTGCCGTTCTTAGTTTTTCCGGCGCGACAAGGACGACAGGCTCTCACGACGGGGTTGGTGCATCGGCGAAGCGGGACGTCGTGGTGACGGTGACCTGGACCCACGGCGAGGTGCAGGCGGGGGAGACTGCGGTCGTCGGAGGTACTCTTCGATCTCCTGTGATCGTTAACCAAAGTGGGGTGAACGGTCGTTTGGCGCAACCTCGCAGGCCAAGCTGGCGGTGGGAGCACCTTCAGAAAACGCGGTCAGCCTCCCCACAGTAGAAGCACACCGGGCGTCCGTCAGCGTGGACCTCTTTTGAGGTTCACGCTGCTTTTGACAAGGAGCTACTGCGGAGAAGAGACCTCTCGTCCCGGTGCTGCTGAGTACTGCCGAGTAACAGGAAGCTGCGGACGACGAGCAGCTGTAGTGCAGGTCAAAGCTGCTGGTTTCGGTGTGGCGTCGGTAAGAATATCTGGCTGGAGCGCTTGCTGCACCTTCTCTCGAACGATCTCGGCGATCGAGAGCGAAGCTGGGCGCTTGGTGGCATTTACCAGCTTCTTCAGTTCTCCATGGACGATGTTCCGGAGGATTTCGCGGATCCCCGGGATATTGTAGCTGATGGAGCAGCTGGACGGCACGGGGGAAACGACACCAGGAAGTCGATGATATGGGGCGGCTCGTGCTTACAGGGCCCGTTCAATGTTGGTCACCTCCGTCAGAAAACTTTAAACCGTGGTAGGTGGACATTGCACAAGGCCTCCGAAGATGTTCTCTTTGACACAGCACGTCAGGATTAGAATCTTCTTTGCTTCGGGGGCTTGAAGATTGGCGCGGTTGCTGAGTCGGAGAACTTCCTCGACAAAGCTGACAACATTTTCATTTGGGGTTTGAACCCTGGCTTGGGGAAGCTCTTCAGCACGTTCCTGACGCTGCTGTCCTGCGAAGGAGCGTCGGAGCTCTTCCTTGAGCTGTTCCCACAAACTGATCGAGGCCTCGTGGTTCTTGTACCCGTGACGAGCCGATTCTTTAAGGGAAAAGTAGACGTTCTGGAGCCTTTGTTCAGGCGTTCATCCATTGTGTCGTGAAACTCGATCGAACGGATGAATCCAATCGTCGATGTCCTCGTGGATATCTGCGTGGAACGGAGTGACTGTCTGCGGGGCTAGGGTCAAATAAATGACAGAGGACGCGGCCGGTGTCTGTGATAACTGGTTGATCATTGTCGACCTCGTCGCTTGCTTGGTCTTGCCCGGCAAGAGACCGAATTTCGAGGGTAAGCATTGGATGCGGAGGCTTCCTCGGGTCTTGGTTGTCTCCACACACCCTCCCAATGTCTCTGCCCCCAACATGGTGTAAGATACACTCTTTAGGTGAGGACACGGCGGGGCTGAACGCGCGGCGCGAGGAACCATATAGTGTTCGTTCGACGGGCATCCGAAAGGCTGCATTATTCCGCGGCCACCGTGCCCGCGGCTGACAGTGTTGCCGGCGGCCAAACGGCGAAACTGTGTGAGAGCGAAAAAAATTATCTCGTTGCCATGACACCCCGGTACACCGTGGCCTTTCTGCACGAGCGACAACCTCGCTAGAGCTCTGCGCGTGTGGAGCATGAGGCGGCACGAGCCGTCTTTGCCGTGCCCACGGGTTGACGAGTCATCTGCCTTCGCCACTTGAAACCATAGTGAGAGAGAAAAAGAGAGAGTGAAAAGCGAACTTTATCTGCACTGCGCGAGGAGCGCGCTGTCCTCACCTGAAGAGTATTATCTTACACTGTGGCCTCGAAGCACAACATGACGATCACTGTCAAGCTTACACGGATGCAGCGATCCTCCCAGACGGCGGTCGAGTCTAATTCCTCAGCTTCTCGCATACTTGCATTCAGGGGCATCAGCTGTATGCATCTTAAGAAGCCGACCCTCTTGTCATGAAACTACAGACCATCCACTATGCTATATTAGCAGTAACCAGCAAGCTGCCGACGATCCGCCATTTTCACATTTTTACAGACTCCTTAGCAGCAATTCAAAAAACTTAACAAGGTTTCCAAAAGGATGGAACTGTGTCAAATTATACATACACTTCACCGTAGTACTTTGACCTGCATTACGGTATACCTGATTAAAGGTCATGCCACGCACCAATACAGCGTTGCAGCTGATCAGCAGGCACATTTTCCATCTGGTCGCGATCGCCCTTCCTTCCCCCTTCTCTCTGAACCAATTTCCCTCCTCCACAACCGTAAACACGCTCTCCGGCAGGACACACGACCTCTTATCTCTCCGTGTGTCTTCCCCCTTCGTCGCCATCTCACCAGGGTGAAGGAAGTTATGCTTCGGAGAGTGCGGGATGGGGTGGCCCTTACACCGGCTGTAACCTGCACCTGAAGCTCTCAACCCGGTACACGAAGGGCGGCGTACCTCAAGTGTCCCCTAGACGCGACGGAAGCGGATGTGCTGGAACTTATATAGCCTTGTCCTGGCCTGCAGACTGAGCACACTGGCCTACTAATAGCTGCAGGTCTCCTGTTAGTACTGCAGATTGGGCGAGTTGGTAAGGCATCATAATTAACCAGCGCACAGGCGGACAGTTACTCAAAATCCAAACACGCACAAAAAAACACTCACACAGCGCTGAACTATCAACTGATTTGTATTTTAAAACTTCATCTTCTTCAACCCCAAGGAATAGGTTGCCAAGGAAGGATTTACGCCAAGAGCGTAGTCGACAGTAGACCAGCATATCACCTGGTTTATATATGTTCGTGATTAATTTTGTAATTATTTTTGTATATTTGTGTAACTCTTGGACTGGGCTGTATGAGTATCACTCTCCTTTATTTTCCTCTTCTTTTTCTTCTATTTATATTTCTGTTCATTTTTGTGTCTACTTTTTTTCGCCTTTCCTTTCTTTGCCTTGTCTTTCCCCTTTTCTTCCTTGGCAACCTTTTCCTTGGGGTCGAAGAAGAGGAAGTTTTAAAATACAAATCAGTTGATAGTTCAGCGCTGTGTGAGTGTTTTTTTGTGCGTGTTTGGATTTTGAGTAACTGTCCGCCTGTGCGCTGGTTAATTATGATGCCTTACCAACTCGCCCGTTTTCGACAGTAAGCCAGTATATAACCACTGGTTTCTTTCTTTTTGTTTACTTTTGATATTATTTAACAATTAATTCTTGTAACTTTTGGACTTTTTGCACCACACGAACTATTTACGCCAAGAGCGTATTCGACAGTAGACCAGCATATCACCTGGTTTATATATGTTCGTGATTAATTTTGTAATTATTTTTGTATATTTGTTGAACTCTTGGACTGGGCTGTATCAGTATTACTCTCCTTTATTTTCCTCTTCTTTTTCTTCTATTTATATTTCTGTTCATTTTTGTGTCTACTTTTTTCGCCTTTCCTTTCTTTGCCTTGTCTTTCCCCTTTTCTTCCTTGGCAACCTATTCCTTGGGGTCGAAGAAGATGAAGTTTTAAAATACAAATCAGTTGATAGTTCAGCGTAGAGTCACTAAATAAGCTACGCTTCCAGAGTACCGCATTCCTTTTCTTTGGCATTTTGCCGACAATACAGTCGCTCTATTCAACAATATTCTGGTTCGCTGCGGCATCATTGGACAGCAGCAGTCACGTGAGTCGCTATCATCATCATCGCGTTTTTTCAACGCCACCATCTTGGGTCCAGCGATCCTCTGCGTGCTGCTGTTTGCTGTTTACTGCTCGCGCACGCTGAAGTCCCTCGCTCAGCACGCGCGTTTTTCGTGTTACGTCGAGATACGAACAACACGACTTTGATTCGCTGCCACAGCTGCGGCCGCGGCAGCTGGCGCAGGCGACGGCTACAGCTCGGCTTGGCTCAGCTACAGTCACTCCTCCATCTGCGCGCGGACCCAAGATGGCGGCGCCGAACGCGCTTCAGACGCCATGTTTGGGAGTTTCGGTACTCTGAAAGCGTAGCTTTATTTAGTGACTCTAGTTCAGCGCTGTGTGAGTGTTTTTTTGTGCGTGTTTGGATTTTGAGTAACTGTCCGCGTGTGCGCTGGTTAATTATGATGCAGGTCTCCGACACAGTGCACCTACCATAAGTGACTGCATGACAACCAACATAACATAACATTGCTTGAATTCATTCATACCACAGCTCTTGTAGCATTTATATAAACATTTATGCCTTAAGGCAACCCTTCTACGTAATAATATAATAAAAAAATATTTTTTTAGGTTCATTATGGTCCTACCATCCTTAAATATTCCCCTTAAAACGCTGGAGATTTAAAAAAAGATCCAGAAATACGACAATTTTGACTGTTTTTAACGCATTTTGAGGCAATTCTGAAATTAAAATTACTTAGATGAAAAAAGTGACAAAACAACTGGTAATACGTGTATCGGGATATAGCAGCACGAGATATATGCAGACTAGAGGTAGAATAGGATAAAGATATATCTTACTTCTCGCCATCGTGGTCTGGCGTCGTCGTCCTCCTCAAAGAACAAAAATAAGTCCAACGGATCATGGGTGTCGTAATCGTAATCGTAATCTTTATTGGCTCAGGCAGGAGGCGTTGGCTCAGGAGAGCCGTGGCACCGCGAATATGCGACAGCCCGTGCCATGAAGTCCCGTGGTGCCACGTCTAGTGATGATGATTATGGGATGATATATACAAGGGGAGGTCGACGCGGTCTTCTCAACATCGCAAGTAGAGTATCGCGGGTTTTACCGCGTGAGCAGGAAGACGACGGTAAGTGAGCCTGCCACGCGGACCAGAGAGCAGCATGGAGCACGCTGCGGTTCGATTCTATCCTATCTTTTCTGCCTTAATAAATATGTGAGTTGGCTGTGATGTAGCGTTGGCCTCCATAAAAACATTTGGCGACGAGGCTAAACAACGGCAAGGAGCATGGCAACGAAAGAAAACGGACCGGGACCGGCTCTTGGACGTCTGGAGGAGTTCAACACATCGAAACCGGAGTCTTGGCTGCAATATGTTGAGCGACTCGGGTTTTTCCTTTTGGTGAACGGGATCGTGGACAACGTAGTGAAGCGGGCCGTCTTCTGCAGCGTGTGTGGGCCTTCCACGTACGCCTTGCTTCGATCACTCTGCTTTCCGAGTGACGTACCTTTTGAGGAGCTGTTAGCCATTCTAACGAAGCACTTCGCACCGAAAACATCGGTAATTGCTCACCGATTCACGTTTAACAAGCGTTGCCAGCGTCAAGGGGAGTCCGTGGCGAACTACATCGCGGAGTTGCGTCGCCTCGCTAAACACTGCGACTATTCATCGTTTTTGGATAAGATGCTTCGAGATTGTTTGGTATGCGGGGTCGGTGAAGAAGCTGTACAGCGCCGTCTTCTCGCCGAACCAGACCTCACCTTCGCCAAGGCTCAGGACATTGCGATCGCGGCAGAGCATGCCAAGAAACGTACGCAATAGATGCGTGACCTTCATAGCCCGGAGGCGGCTGAAGTTTGCTACATCGACAGAAACATCTCGCGTAAAGCGCCGAACAGCTCATCGACGCAAGGCAACAACTTTGGCAAGGTTAAGACACCTCCAAGCTCAGTTGGCAAATGTTGACGCTGCGGTGGTACACACGACGTGGGTAACTGCCATTTCGCACACGCCGTTTGCCATTTTTGTGGCAAGAAAGGGTATACTGCTATTTGTTTGAATTTTGTTGTTTGCTCACGAAATGGCAAAGGACATTACCAAACTGTTTAATGAGTTAAAAAAAGATTTGAAGAAAAAGTTAGAACGCTGAAAGACTCATTCGACAGGAACATCAGGGCTGACCTGCGTGAGGTTAAGTCTGGCATGTTCTTCATGAATGGCCATTTCGAACAAATGAAACAGAAGATAGATGATGTTCTAAGGAAAAACATGAACTTAAAAAGCCAAAACGACAACCTTCGTCAAACAAACGAAGCTATGCAAAAAGACATGAAGCAGTGCCAGGCTAGGCTACTTCACTGTGAGCGAACAACTTGGACCTTGGGGTGAAACAGGAGTCGGGGTTGCAGGCCCAAGAAGGTGACGAACAGCTCCGTCAAGGCCTGGCGGAGAAGCACGTGGCGGGGATGGACCACGACCATGAACATCTGGCGCCATGAAGCCGAACCCAGTAGCACCAAGAGCCTAAGCACCTAGAACCGCTGAACCAGAAACCTCAGGGACCCCAAGAGGAGGGCAGCCAGGAACATTTACGGCAAGGGGTGAGGGGGTAGAGGAAACAAATCGTCCCCTAGAGCCCAAAAATACTTCGAAGGCTGCAGCGTTGTTGGAGCGAGCCTTTAAGCGTTCCACGTTGTTCCATCGTCAAGTTTGTATGTAGACGGACCAATCCTTTCACGAATCTCCTGCGTAGTTGAATATATATGTAGCATATTTCCTTTTTGTTTTGATTTGAAATTTTTACGAAATCTCGAGGTGCAAACAATGAAATCTTCGCGGCTCTAGGTGAGTCAGGGTGCTGCTTCATTGTTTCTTTAAAAGCATGAACCCTATTCGGTAACCTTTGTCGAACCTCATCCTGTGGTATTGAAGGATATCATTTGTATTCCTTCCTTGAAGCTACAGCCATGTACGATGATTGTGACCTTGTAAGAAAAAAGCTGGGGTTTCTCCCGTGGCAGCAGGGCGTGTGCTTCTATATACACCAGATACTCAATGATCGTGTCGTAAATAGAACGCTGTTCTACAAGGGCCAACTGAATAGTAGATTTCAGAACCCTATTAAATCGTTCAACTTGGCCATTCGCTTGCGGGTGGTGTAGCGCAGACTTCGTGTGTTTTATTTCATTTATCTCGAGGAGCTGTAAAAATTCCCTTGAAGTAAATTGAAATTCGTTATCACTGGTAATATCCTGGGGTAGCCCCTCGCGAGAAAAAATCGACTTCAGGAAACTGATGACCGAACCTGTCGTGACATTACAGACAGCGGCCGCTTTTGGCCACTTGTGGTGGTAATCCACTACAGCGATGAAAAATCGTTCCTTGGCACGTGCCTGTTCGAATGGGCTGACGATATCTATGCCAAGCTTTTCCCAAGGATATAAAGAAAACTCTACCGGCTGTAGAGGCGTGGGAGATGACTTTGCTGTGCAGACTGTGCAATGCTGCACGTGGTCTTTAATTTACATGGAGATTTGAGGGTACGAGTAAAGCTTTTTGATGAGGCTTGTGGTCCTCGAAATCCCTTGATGTGTTTCGTGACCAACCTCAATCACTTGATTCCGAAGGCTCGATGTAACTACGATCTTCTCTCCTTGAAGAGAAGTACATCGATCACGGAAAGCTGCTGACGAACGGAAAAGCACGACTTCAGCTCAGAAGACAGCTTGTTGTGTTCCGGCCACGATCAAGAAATAGACGTCATAACTTAGGGTAGCATTGGATCCCTAGCAGTTGCGTCTTGGAAATCCCTTCTGGTTAAGGCAAGCTCAGATGATAGAAACAACCTCATCTTTAAAAACTGTGCCGTCCTCTGCATGTGACACTGGAAGGCGAGAGAAAGCATCTGTGACGAGATGGTTGCTGCCTTTCTGAAATTCCATGATAAAATTGTTTTTGAAAAGTCTGGCAATTCAACGGCTGATACGATGAGGCTGGACGCCAGTTTCTTGAGTTGTCATCAATGTGACAAGTGCTTGATGGTCAGTACGGATGGTGAACCGCCGACCCTACAAATAAACATGCCATTTTTCACAAGCCAACAGGAAAGACAGAGCTTCCTTTTAGCCAGTAGAATACTTTCGTTCAGCTTTTGATTGAGAACAGGACATGAATGCCACGGTGTTCAGCTGTCGTCCGTGTTGTTGTTGGAGGACAGCCCCTTAACCGTAAATAGAGGCGTCGGTCAAGATTATGACAGGAATGGTAGAGCCGAACATCAAGAGTATTGGCGGCTGCTGAATGCAGGACTTGATATTTTTAAATCTGGCAGCTACATCAGGGGACCAGACATAAGATACATCCTTGCGTAGACGACGACGAAGGGGTCCAACGACCGTGGCGCAACGTGGAAGAAACTTACTATAATACTCTACAAGACCTAAAAAGGTCTTCAATTGTGAAGGATCTGTTGGCCCTGGAAAATTCAAGAGTGCGTCTAACTTTGGCGGAAGGGGTGCTAGGCCTTCTGCAGACAAACGATGACCCAAAAAGAAAGTTCATGAACATTAAAGACAGCTATTCGATTTAATTTTATTCTTGCCTCAGTGATTGTTTTGAGTACGTCTCGCAGGTTATCTTCGTGCTCCTGTTGGGTTGACCCATTAACAATGACATCATCCAGATAGAAATGGACGCCTCGCCAGTTTTTGAGGATTCTTGACATTACTTATTGCAAAGCCGCAGGTGCGGAAGCTATTTCAAAACAGACCCGTTTAAAACGTAAAAGCCCTTCATGGGCCACGAAAGCGGTGATGTCGCGACTATTAGGGTCGAAACGGACCTGATGGTAGGCGGATGATCAATCCAATTTTGAAAAATTCGACGCTCCTCGAAGCGAGTTTAACAACTAGTCGATATGTGGAAGTGGGAAAGAGTCAACGAAGATAGCTTGATTCGGCGCCCTCAAATCAACACACGTTCGGATTCCCACGTATTTCTTGTTTACTACGACGATAGGAGAAACGCACTCCGAGGCATTAGCGCGCTGAATAACGCCTTGGCGCTCAAGTTTCAGAATCTCTGCTGTGACCGCATCACGCAGACTGAGCGGTGAACGACGGAGCTTTGACTGCACTGGTGGAGCATGGTGCCATACTGTGACTGTATGCGTGGAATTTTTAACCAGTCCCAACGCAGAACTGAAAATATCTTCAAATTCTTCGAAACAAGGTGGCAGTTTGGAGGAATCACTCACCGAAGGAGACTTTGAATTCTGTTCCGAAGTATCAGATGAAGGACCACCCAAAGATGATGGAAACTGGTCGCTATCGGAACCATAGGGACCTGAAGTCCTGTAAAATGATGGTGTGAGCGGACTACTTCGAGCACCAGATGAACGCGGAACCCGTGATGGTTAAGTAGAGGAACCCGTAGTACGTGGTGACTGCGGGACGTCAGCCGATTTCACATGTCCGGGGTCGGCCGAAAGGTAGTCAGCTGCAATAATATGAACACATTTCAGCTGTACCCCTTCCAGAATAAGCTTAAGATCACAGACGGCGTCCGTGCTTAGTAGAGAACGTCCCTTGCTCACAACGTAGTAGAGGATCGTCGCGAAGCGATCGTTGAAAACATTTGCATGAAAACAGCCTAAAACTGAGATGAATCCCTGAAGGTAATGCACCAAAGTGCGCGGTGGTTTCATTAGTTGAATTCGACCATTTCTTGTAATTCTTTGGAAGGTGGGCTCAGAGATGACAGAAACCTCCGATCCAGTGTCAGTTAACAAAGACATTGGGATGCCGTTTACAACTACATCGGCAACGACGTTTTGTCATCGTCAGCTGGCTGGGTGCGGATCCTCATCATAAGACCATACCGCGTACACGCTGGGTCGTAGGTCCTCGTCGACGTCTGGGAACGTCACGATGCCATGAATGGGAGTTCTGGCAGGACCAGCTACAAAACGCTGGTACCGGCGCACGAAGGTTTGGCCCCGCCCAGTCGACAAGGCTAATTGACGTCGATCACTGTCGACGGGTGGGGGCGGGTAACTCCGGCAGACTTTGGCGAAATACCCGGACTTGCCACACGAAAAACACGTTGCCCGCGAAGCAGGGCACATCTTTCGGAGATGGGCCGATCGCCACAAAATTGACATGGCGCTTCATCGCGCAGAAAAATGTGCGCTCCCGGAGGAGCATCACGCGCGGAATGACGGTCCGAGGTACGGGGAGCACCAAAACATTGGTGAAATGGTGAGTATAAAACGCCGGCAGGATGCCCACACCCGTCATCTTGACTAGGGTTAGCGACGAACTGCTCTGGAGTGTGGCCATTTGGACAGAGCGGAGCGACTACCCGATACACGGAGGAGGACAACTGAGATGCGTCAGAACGTGAACCAGCCGCTTATAGATGGTACAGATTGCAGTCTCGAGATGTTTGCTCAAACTGTTGTGGAAGGGAAACAGCACGTTCGAAACCCGGTGCGGTAGCTACCACAGACTCTCAGATCAATCGATTCTGTACCTCCGATGATCTAAGTCCCCCCAAAACATCTCCGCGATTCGATCGTCAAGAGATTCAACATAGTCGCAAAACGATCCGAGGTGCCACAGCGCTCCAAGGAAATCGAGTACGCTGTTACCGTTCGCTTGGACACGACTGAGAAGCGTTTTCCGCTCAAGGAGCACGTTCGTACCAGCAGCGAAATAACCGTCAAGAGTCATTAGTAGAACGTCAAACTGTGTGACGTTCCCTTTCACGTTGGGGCCTGCCATGTTAAAAGGAGCTGCTATTTCTGGCCCTCCTGGTCAAGCAAGCTTACAAGGAAGGCACGTTTGCGCTTTGCTGAATACTGGTCCGCTTGAATATCATCGAGGTAATTCATAAAACTCAATTTCCATGTCTTCCAAGGCTGTAGGGGGGTGCCTGGCGTTGGCAATAATGGCGTGGAAGGTGGGAATGAAACAACCGCCATGTTGGGACAGGCTCGAACGTTAAGCACGAAGAAAACTTAGTGATAAACGAATTAGTACATGCCAGTGTCGGCCACAACCCATCCGCGGCGCGAAGTTGGTTAACAAAATTCCATCCTCGTCGCCAAAATTTAGTATATCTCATCGAGCGGCGGCCAGGAGCGCGCCGCTGAAGCTCAAAGAAGGAATGACACTCGTCGGCAGCTGGTCATGAACTCTGCTTTCCGAGCATCCGGAACGCGGGTGCTGGGCACTGTTTATTTCACGCGCAGCGTCGGCTTCGTTTTCATCCCGGCCCTTATCGACTATATACAAATACCGCAGTGGTATATACAAATACCGCAGTTGTACCACAGCATTAGTAGTTTCCCGCATCTTATACGCCCTCCCTTATATGAAGTTATCTTGGTCCAACTCTGAACTTCTTGAACGCATCCATAGACGAGGACTTCGTACAAGCCTTGGTGTCCCCAGTTCTACCAGAAATGACCTGGTGTAGATAGAGGCACAAGCTGTGCAACTGCCTCTTTTGGCAACGCAACGCCTACTTGTACAGAAGCTTTGCTTGCACGAAACAGCTCTTGGAAGGAGCCTGCTTCAACGACTAGCGAAAAGGACGAGGTCACACTTTCACATTTCTTTACAGACTCTGAAACACCTAGGGTGGCAATCAGAAGCGCGACCAAATAGTTTTTACTATCAACCTAAGCCCCCATGGAGGGCATACATCCCAAAATGCAATGAGTAGATCCCGGTCATACTAAACAAGAAAATATCCAACGAAGAGGTGCTGAAAATGACAGCGACGGAGTGCATTGAAAAAACATTTAAAGGTTTTTCGCAAGTTTACACGGATGGCTCTGTAAATCGCCATAAAAGAAGTAGCACAGCCGCCTATAATGTCCCAGTCTATAACCTTGAGTGGAGTGGCCGTATCGACCAAATGGTGTCCTTTACGACTGCAGAAATAATAGCAATTGTGGAAGCACTCCATACTCTTAAGAAATTTACACCACAAAAAAGTAGTTGTGCTCACAGACTCTCGGAGTGCACTGCAACAGCTAAAACACATACAAGGAACATCGGAAATCGCGGTGGCTGCTCGGTCCGCGACAGAATCCCTTGAGGACTCCGGTTTCAAAATATGTTTCAATGGATACCCGCCTACGTTGGACTCGCCGGAAATAAAAGAGTGGACAACCTTGCTACGAACGCACACAAAAAAGAGTGAACAATACACAGACCTGACGATCCGAAAGCCTTTCACATACTTGTCAAAGAACATCTCGGCTCTTTGCCGGACGCAAACAATAGCCAACATAAACCCTGTCTTAGTGGAAGCCTACGCCGCAAGGAGGCAACTCTACCAACTTCGCACCGGAACCGCTCGCACCGGACAACTTTTGCACAAATGGGTTAAGAGACCTTCAGCCTCCTTCGACAGTTGTGGTGTTACAGAAGATATAAATCACCTACTTTGTGATTGTAATAAGTTCGAGAGTCATCGAAAAGACTTCGCTCAAGAACTTAACTGACATAACTTCAAGATCAACGATATTACAGATTTAATATATCCAACTGGAAGAAGGGCTTGAAGAAAGCTACTGCAGACCCTTTTCCTAAACTTCCTCCAGGCGACTGGACTACAAGCACGACTATAAAATGGAATACTGAGTGCCATTTACACTTGAGAGACCGGAAGTGTGCGTGACTGGACCTGTGACCTATCTTCGAAACGAGACAAACTTTTGAGTTTTTTTTGCTTGTTTTTTGTGTGTGTTTTTTTGTGCGTGTGTAAGTATGTTCTCCCTATTGAAAAATATTTTTTACCGGAATGTCATTTCCAGTAAAAGTCTATTTTACTGGATTATGGGACTGTTTTCACTTCCAGTAAAGCCGTAGATTACCGGAATGTCGCCGGATTTTTTACTGGAATGTCACCGGTTGGCTTACAGGAATGTTACCGGCTTTTTACCCGAATGTCACCGGATTTCTACCGGAAGTTTATTTCCAGTAAAAATCTATTTTACTGGATTATGGGACTCTTTTCGCTTCAGTAAAGCCACAATTTACCAGAAGATTACCATATAATAATATCTTTATTATCTTCGAAAAATACATGTGTGCGTGCTGGCCCACGAAAGCAAAGATGCTTGTATGTGAGACCAGGCAGCCAATAAAATACCGTGACACAGTGAACACTAGAGAAACAAAACAAACAAACAACAATAACGTAGGAATGTGGGCAACGAATACGCACTAAGTAATGATATAATCATTATTGCGCGAGCGTGAGGCACCATTCTCTTACATTCCGTTTTACCGCACGAAAGGATGATATGTTCAGCAAAGACTCTGGCAAACTGTTGAAGATTGGCCGGAATTCATAGTGTTTTTCTTTCTTTTTTCGGAAGTCAACGGAAGCCATTTAGGAGGCAGCCTGTGAACCGTGGTTGGTGCATGTTTACCAGATGCTGGACGATTCGGTAACAATAAAAGTGGTTAGTCCACAGAGACCTGAAGGTTCTATGTATCTATTTAACCGGGTCGATACCAGTGAAACAAGTTGCACAGCTGTAGACAAAAGCAATCGGACCAAATAGCAACAAACGAGTTCTTTGTCGCAAAAGATATCTTTCAAGGTACTTACAATGCCGCTGGGTAAATTCCTAGACGTACGGTAATTAAACTGCGCAGGTGCACCACACGGACACACACGTATGATCTCAGTAGCACGTTTAGCGAAAACCACGAACGCGCGAAACGAACATCCGCCGCCGTTGAGAAATCACGGGCACAGATCACGATGTCGTCCCTGATGTCGTCGCCGCGGGTGCACCAGGTGTCAGTAGCACGCTTAGCGAAAACCACGACCGCGCGGAACGAACATCCGCCGCCGTTGAGAAATCCCGGGCACACACACGATGTCGTCCCTGATGCCGCCGCCGCGGGTGCACCCGGCGTCAGTAGCACGCTTAGCGAAAACCACGAACGCGCGAAACGAACATCCGCCGACGTTGAGAAATCTTGGGCACAGTCTTTTTCGCTCGCTGGATGCTTCTGAAGCCGGACGGACAAAGAGGCGTAAGAAACAGGTCACTGAAAGATATTTTCGTTTCATCTGCACACCCAGCTGCTCTGGAAGATACAGGTCGCACACATGGAACGAGAATCCGAGACTGAGCGTTCGTTCCTGGCCGGCCGTTGCTCGTTGACGGACAAAGAAGCCGGTTTTCTTTAAAAAAAATAAAAGAAGTCAGCAAAACGACCTTCTCGCATTTTCCCCACGACCCAATGCGAGGGAGAGAGGGTGCGTGGGGACTCGTCCTTGGAGCGAGGCACCAAGGACGCCCAGTCCCCGGCTCGCCTCGGCTTCCCCTCCCCTCGTGTCGGCTTTGAGTGAAGTTCGGTAAACAGGGAAGCGAGTCACCCGTTTCGGTAAGATTAAAACCGGGTCGTCTGGGAATTGAAAGTGGCTGGCGGTGACATTCCAGCGAAATCTGGAAACCCGATGCCGATGAAATTAAAGCCAAAATCTGTTTGCCGGCAAATAATCTCGCACAGACTGCAGGTAAACTGGATTCGAATGAAAACGGATGAAAGTGCCCACCTTTTTGGATCGTCAAAACAGTTCGCTGCACGCACTTCTTGAGGGTTGCAACGTCGTCCCGAGCTAAAACTCGCACTCACGAGAATGCCGCCCGGAGTGGTCTCGTACCTGCTCTGCCCCGACTTTTGCCTGTCGCAAATAGCAAGTTGCCGGTGATCGCTGCTCTACCTTTGGATCGTCAAAACTGTTCGCTGCACGCATTCTTGCAGGATTGCAACGTCGTCTCCGAGCTCAAACACGCACTCACGAGAATGCTACTGCAATGGCGGCCACCATTACAAACTCAGCTAGTCCCCTGCTCGTCTTGGCTTCCTTGCCTTTAGCCGTTCCCCTTTCGTCGGCTACCAGTGAAGTTCGGTGTCTGGCAAACGAGAGTGGCTTCCGGTAGGATTCCAGCGACGGGTAATCGAAAATGGTTCTGGCAAAACTTTCAGCGAAAGTATCTTCCAGTAATATCTTCCACCACAGACTGGTAAACGACGCTGGTTTCTGGTGAAAATGAGTGGAAATTAACCCGTTTCCACTGAATGTCACGGGAAGTTTTTGCCGGATTTGAACGGAGAGTGACTCCGGTAAAACGTACACCGGAATCTGGTAACTGAAAGTGGCGGCCGGTAATATTTCCACAAAAAACTGGTAAACTACGCTGGTTTCTAGGGAAAATGAGTGGAAATTAACCCGTTTCCACCGAATGTCACTGGAAGTTTTTGCCGGATTTTGCAATAGGGCTTTTCTTTTTCAATCACCATTTGTTTCGGTTGGTTTTATTCATTTTATTATTTCCTTTTCATTTCTGGGCGCGACAATGACGGCCTAATCGGCGAGGCAAAGTCCGCCCAAATTTTTCAAATAAAACGTCACCTTTCTCCTTCAAACACAAACAAAAGAAAGGTAACGGACAGAATAAGGGTGGCGATGTGGGTTAGTTGGTTCATACTGACGAAAAGGCAAACAGCGCACAATAAACGGGGACTGGAGGAAGTGTAAACAGGACAAGCGCTTTTGCTTTGTTTTGTTTTCATGTAATTAAAGTTCAGTTGAGAGTCAGCGCTTGTCCTGTTTAAACTTCCTCCAGTCCCCGTTTATTGTGCGCTGTTTGCCTTTTCGTCAGTAACGGACAGAAGCTACCACATCTACAGCATGGAGATTTTGTCCGCGTGTGACACGACGACCACTGGACAACGAATACTCGAGTCGAGAACTTGGTCCCGCCGAGGTCGTGCAAGATCACCACTGAAGATGGACGCAAGTTCAGGAGATATAGACGATATCTGCTCACAACCTCCGAGAGCTTCGATGGTCCTGACAATTCAGTGGGTAACGAAGGAAGCAGGAAGAGTACTGAAGTACTAACTTGACCTGGGCCGACGCCGGAAAGTGCAAAGAATAGAACAGCAGCAGCAGCAGCCGCACTTCTGCCTGCCGTTGAATCCCACACGACGCCGGGACAACAACACCGCACCAGCATTCCTGTTCCCGCCTCAGCACGTTTGAGGCAACCGTCCCGCCATCTAGGATATGCCACGAACTTCAAGCAGATTTCATGAGTGCGCAAGTCGGGATTCCCGATATATCTGTAAAGAAATGGGGATGTATCGGGATGCACAAGCACGAGATTAATGCAGACGAGTAGAAGAGGAGAATAAGGATATAGTCAACTGCTTGCCATGATGGTCTAGCGTCGTCGTTTTCGATCTACTACGTACTAGAGGTGTCCCCTATCTTCATTTTCAGACCTTGACGGGAAGCCTGAATGTCTTGATATTTGCGTATTTGTGTAAATAAATTTGACAGAGCTTTTTTTCTAGATTCCTTTTCAATGGGTTCAACAGCATGGCGACACAAGCACCAAATGCCCCAGGCCAAAATATTTGATGTTGCTGTTTTCAAGAAATTGCACAGACGGCGATTCTCGGCGCAAATCCTATGTTTGACATCGGCGAGAATTTTTTCTCCGTTCTGCCGGAGAATGGTTTGTGTGAGATTTCTGTCTGCTGCACCACACAAAAAATAATACCAATGAGGGGCGACAAATGTATGACGCAGTGATGCCATGGCAACGTGCTGTGTCGCACCATCGCGCGAAGAGCTTTCACTTTCAATTTTAGAGTGAGCGCGGCCGATGCCATGACCTATGCAAGCAATCAAGTGGTCAGAACAAGCTACATAACCTCGCGCTCCGCGAGTCCCTAGGTCACACCGAAGCGTTACACGCCCTTAGTGAAGCCCCTTGATGTGTTTCGTCGTCCTGCAAGCGGCATCAAACGATGAAATACGCCAATGCACAAGCCCATGCCTCGCGCGACACTTCGGAAGCAGATGGCGGCGGAGCACTACAGAAAGTAAAACAAGAAGTGGCTAGGGAGCGACCCCTGAAATAAAACTGCGGTGCGGATTTCGGTCCTGGTCTCGTGGTACGTTTTTCTCACGTTCAACAACAGCGGTTGGCGGTACTTGTAAGAAACGCCAGGCGTGAATTTTAAGGCGAAAGTACTTGTCCCATTGAGCGACAAATTGGAGTAAAAGGCCATAAAATGCCTTGAGCGGCACGCGTTGCTTAATCGTAATCTCAAGGACGACCCTCGTCCTTGCTGTCGTCCTAGAAGTCGTCCTAGACTTTTAAGACGACCTGACTTGTCACAGTACGTGAAAAACAAGCGTCGGCGTCGGCGTTGTGACCGAAAGGTGGCCATAAAATACGTCATGAAGCGTCATCATACGTCTTCAGTGGGATGACACTGCAGGAGCGCCGTGCGCAAAAGATGCGCTTCGGACTTCATCTGTGCTCATTATGTGGTTGGTGCGATGGACGGAGGTAACCACGTGTACACCTACGGCCCCGCCATAGGCACCCGCGTCTACATCTACAACGGTTTCTGCGGACAAACGTGGCCGCCCACGCAAATACGCCAGACTCCTTAAGTATCCTCCTCTAGGCGTCATTCTCGACGTCGCCTTAGACGTCGTCTTCTAGACATCGTTCTCTGCGTCGACCTTGACGTCGTCTGTATGGTCGTCCAAGCGGTCGCCCTAGAAGCCGTCCTAGATGTCGTCCTTGAGGTCGCCCGACAGGGCGTTCTTGACGTCGTCCTCTACGTCGTCCCAGAGGTCGCCCTTGATGTTGTCGTCTGCGTCGTTCTAGAGGTCGTCCTAGACGGCAGAATGGTTGACGCTCGTACTTTGCGTCGATCTCTAGGAAGTCGTCCTTGATGTTGTCTTATAGGTCGTTCTAAACTTTAATACGTGTAGAAACATTAGTCAAAAATATTTCTCCCGCGGGACTATAATGCTTTAGCCTTCCTGCACGTAAGCAGTGTTAAGTGTACTCGTGTAAATTTTTGTCCAGGGACTTTACCTCGGAGCGGTGGTTTGGCTTCCTTGACTTTTTTCGGCCGCTTCACATCTCGCTCAATTTCTGGCCCATCGTATGTTTGCAAGCCCCCCCCCCCAAAAAAAAACAAAATACAACAACAACAACATGCGCAGTGGCGTATCTTAACGTGAGAGCTGAGGCCATATTACAATGATCTAGCTCTGCAGAAATGCCATGATTTTTACATTCGGTACGTGGGTGAACCAAGGCGGACGTTGATGATGATCCCGTAACTCAGCTCGTTGATTCTACGGCATCGTGTAGCTCAAAAGGCAAGAAGATGCAAGTTCGCACGTAACGACCTTGCACCACGCCAATGTGCATTTAGCTTTTTTGAGAAAACATATTCGATAGTACAGAGTTTTCGCAGCAAGAGATACACGCCCAGCAGCAAGAACACCACAATGACAACTTTTGTGACATCATTGCAGGCCATAAAACCATTGCGCTCGTGCCTTCGGCTTTGCTTGCATTTATGGTGAAATAGAGAGTGGAGTACATAGACTCTTTAAACACGTGCAAAATTATAGCCGCCATTACTAACGTTCGCTTGTTTTACCGCCACACCGAGCCACTAAAAGGGACGCTGACGAGAATTTACAAAGGACAATTCTTGGAAGGACACAGTAGAATCAAATATGGCAATAACCTGGACATATTATGGCGTCGGGAATGCACAGTTGTCGAGAGATGCAGGAGTCTGTGTAATCAGCAGACACATAGAGCGCTGAATGGGCTGTGAAGTTACTTTGGAAAAGCTCGTTGTTATATACTACTGAAAGTGAAAAAAAGGCGCGCGGCAGCGCAAACAAGGCATTGTGCGTTGCCATGCGACCCCAGAACACAATATAACTTTTCGCTATCTAGAATATGGAACTAGAAATTTGATTGAATTTTACCAGTAAACCTGAAATCCAGAACACAGACGAAGGAATAAATTCGGCAAATCTGAAATCTACTGGGTGAAACAAGGAGACGGCAGGTTCTTTAAATCGACCGGAAAATTCGGTTTCTTAACCTCATCACGCTACGACTTTGTGCAGCGTTGCCCACAGATGGTGCATTTTTTTTGTAAAATTTGCAAAGAACGAACTTACCCGAGGAAAAAGTAAAGAAAGAAAAAGGCTTAGCTCTATGGAAACGCAGCGACGCCACCGGTCTGCAAACAACACGGCGCCGTTTCGCACGGGAGACAAGAGATGGCGCAACGAACGCCGCCAACCGCCAACGAACGAGCATACGGCGCCGAGAGCCGGCACTTTAGCGAGACGATCCTTTCGACTCAAAAGCGGCTCGCGTTCCGCAGGCGGTCGACAGTCGCAGAAACAAAACAGGCGCGGTAACAACAAGGAACTGCAGTTCCTTGTCTGCTAAACACGCCGGCTCTCGGCGTCGTCTGCTCGTTCGTTGGCGGCAGCTGACCGCTTGCGCCATCTCTTGTCTCCCGTGCGAAACGGCGCCGTGTTGTTTGCAGACCGGTGGCGTCGCTGCGTTTCCATAGGAGCTAAGCCTTTTCTTTCTTTACTTTTTCCTCAGGTAAGTTCGCTCTTTGCAAATTTTAACAAAAAAATGCACCATCTGTGGGCAACGCTGCACAAAGTCGTAGCGCGATAGGTTAAGAAACCGAATTTTCCGGTCGATTTAAAGAGCCTGCCGTCTCCTTGTTTCACCCTGTAGATAGAATGCCAAAAATAGTTTCGGTGCTATAATCTAGATCGAGGAAAAGTTATATGGGGTTTTAGGGAAGGGATGGAATCTCGTCCTACAAGCATCGTCTCAAAACCATTCTTTAGACAGGAAAGAAATCTCACAGTTCTCCGGCAAAGCCGTTGGGAAAAGCTGATCTCAGCATCGTCCGGTGTGAAGCAAACGGCACGTGCCGCACGCCGTTTGCTTGACGCCTTTTTCTCTGGCTATAAAGCAATGAGTAGTCACATATAACAAGAGGCTATGGCCAAAGCTTTTGGAGTCCGTGCACTCGTGCAGCTTGAGAACGGCTCAAATTTATACACTTGCACTGTTCACTTTTTATTAAATGAATTGAAAAGCAAGCTGGATTGGAGCCCTGGGCCACTCTGCTTGGCCAGCTCGCTCTCGTTGATCGCTGCATCGGTATCGAAAGTGAAAGGGAGACGCGCGGCGTTGAGGCATTGCGCGTCGTCACAGCATCACTGCGTCATACATGAAGCGCCTCAGGCAAGGCTGCGAACAACTTCGTCTTCTTTAACGGTGCGTCATTACACTCGATTGGCGCCAACTCACGAACTGGGACCGAGTTTGACGCTGAGCGTCGTTCAACGCGTTGGCTGGACACGACTTCGAACCGAACTTTTACGCTTCACTCGTGAGTTACGGGCTTGACTTGAGCCAGTCGGTGCATTACTAGAATAGGATGCATACTAGAATAGGATAGTGATTCTGGGTATCCAATCGGTCTCCTGGTTTGCGCGTCTGAAAACATCTGCGCAGAACTTAAGCACAATTCAGCTGATACAGACAGAAGAGAGACGACAAAAACTCAACAAAACATCTCAGTAATACCCTACATCTATCTGATTACCCATGCTAATACTTCACAGCGCACAACAGTCAACACACCCTCAAAACAGATCCACACAATCGGTATCTGATTGTTTGGATCCTCTAACGCCTAACGAGCTGAGTTACGGGATCATCGTTTCACACAATCGGTATCTGATTACCGATAGATTAAAAAAAATAGCCGCGAGGCAGGAGATTAGGGTTATGTGCTCTGCACCAAACAAAGCGTACTCCGTGTGCCGCAAAGTAAACCGCAACAACAACGAAAAACATTTGCAACATCTCTCATAGGACACAGTATGCCCCGTGTGAAACGGGGGTTGTTTATAGCATTTCCGTATCACGTGGCAAATACTACATAGGCCAAACTGGCAGATATATTAATGATAGGACACGTGAGCACGCAGCATCTCTCAAGGAAACTACAGCGGGGGCGTCTACCAGCTCATTGCTGCAACTGTAAATGCAGCGCAGCCTTCAACAGCATCACCATCCTTGCAACAAACAAAATCGCGTATGCACGAGAAATGCTGGAAACCAGGGCGATCGAAGAAAATGAAGAGACATGAGTCAGCTGGCTGTTCATCAAGCTCACTACAAAATAAAAAGAGTATTTGCGGTGTGTCACGCCCTGCTGGATTGCGTTTTGTCAATCTGGGATTGTATGTGAAATGTATGTGGCTATCATTTCATTCCATTTAATTTTATTTCATCCTTGGATTATTTGCGCTTTCAGGATGAGCAGGAAAGAAGGATAAGATAGTTAAGGTTCAAAAAGAGAAAGAATCATTAGATCCATAGTTGTGTAGTCCAGCAGTATCTCTATATCCGTCTCTCTCTTCTATTTTTGTTTTTCACGTTTTTTCGTCTCCCAAGATCAAGCCGGCCCTATCATAGCTGCACTCGTCTCCAATTTGCGTGTGGCCTTGATCTCATTGTTATGACCTCACAATTTTAATATATAGACATTGATTATTTTAGGTGGGTTTATTCAAACCCATTCTTTTAGACGGCAAGAAAATCTTTTAGTTAACCGGCAAAACCGATCTCTTCCACTCCCGGTGTCAAGCTACGGCGCGTGCCGTGCACCTTTTGCTTTGCACAAATGTAGCACAACTTTCATTGACTATGACGCCAACGCTTGAGGCGCCCGTGCAGTTGCGTAGCTTCGAGCGCCACTCAAACCTGTACACGCGCTTTTCACTACTTTAGAAATGCCCGTGCCTCAGCACGCTCACTCGCGTTGCTCGCGAACAACGAATTTAAAATAAAGGTAAGCATTACAAAAAAAGCCGAGAAGTTTGTTTGAAAATGTCTTTAAAAAATAATAAGATGAAAAAAACACAAGGGCCAGGCTCAGCTGGGCTTAAGCCGTCGGTGTTGCCCTGGGGTGGGGGATGGGGATTAAATGAAGTGAGTCAGGTGAGCTTCCTTAATGAACCAAAGGAGGGAGTCAAATAGTTCTCTTCGATGCTTGGGTGAGGCGGATGGTCTGGTCCATTCCGCCAAGCTCTTGGGTCTTTGATCCTCGGGAATGGTCTGTAAAATTTCTTATTTTTTTTCAAAAATGTTTATGCAGTCCCAGAAAACGTGATTTTCTGAGGCCACGACCTGGCAGTGTCGGCAGAGACCTTCGTCCATGTCGTCTGCGGGGTCTGAGTTTTCTTCGTTGTACCTTTTCAGTCGCTGCTTGTTCCAAGCGTACATCGCAGTGCGTTTAGGTACCATGGCGGTTCCCGTACGTAGTCGCCTGAAGCAGACCCTGTCCCATCGGGAGTAGGGTCCATCCGGCAAAGGGTGTGAGTCCTGTTTTCTGAGTGCATGGATCCTCTCTCGGCGCTCTCTCCGCTCATCGTCCTTGAGGGCTGTAGGGTCTTGTCTTTCCGAGGAGCACGTGAGGCCACCATAGCCGGGATCAGAGGAAGGAGAAGAGAGCATGACCCGTGCTGCGGCATGTGCTGCCTTGTTCCCAGGAATGTTTTGGTGGCCTGGGATCCATCTCACTAAGCTTTTTCTGTTGGTTCCTGACGCGTGCTTTGATGGCCTTTGCAGTCTTGTTGGAAGTGGATGGAGTCCTGCATTCTTCGTATGCGGCCTTAGAGTCCGTGTATATGAGGCATTCTTGTTGAGGGTCCGAGTTTTCAACTGCCATAAGAATAGCCTTGAATTCGGCATCTCGAGCAGCAATGGACTCGTTTAGCTTCAAGAGGGCCAAGTGCCATTTGCTGTTAGCTGTCGCCAAAGCTACGACTTCTTTGGAGACGGCCGCATCCGGAGTAATAAACAGTTTTTCCCTGATTCTACTTCGGCTTGCGCTTGTATGAGATGGCTCCTTGCCATAGTACATCTTCTATTTTCTTGTTCTTTGCCCATATTCTGAGGGACGGGCTTTGTCTCTGTAATGAAAGTGTCTTCCCATGGCGGGGGTGCAGTTTCGTACAGGTGGGTGGCAGTATTGATATCCTAGCCTGTAAAAAATCTTTCTCCCCGTCGGTGGCTTGTCTGGTCTCAATACTTCGGCTTAGTTTGTCCTCGGCCGCAATTTCCGTTCAGCCTGTTGATATCGGCGATTTCAATCAAATCTTCAAGTTTGGTACACTTAGGGAGCCCAGTGATTAGCCTTCTGGCGTTGTTGTTCAAACGCTCTAGTCCGTCATTTTGAGCCCTAGAGAGGCGAAGGTAGTTCCACCCGTACATTGTTTTTGAGACCAGCAGGGCACGTACAAGTCTTCGGAGGGTATGTTCTTGTGCCCCCCATGATTTGCTTGTGACCTTGCTGATTGTTCCAATTGTGCTCTTCCATGTACTTCTAATGTTGTTGTACCATTTGGTCGCTTGGCCGTCTTCTTGGATAATCACGCCAAGAGTTTTGACTTCCGGGACTTTTTGAATGGTCGTTCCGTTTACCTCCAACCGCATTGAGCTGAATCTTCTCTCTGCCCGTTTTGTTGGCTACTATTACATACGTGTGTCTTTTCGGCAGATATTTCCATATTAATGTTCTCCAGAAAGCAAGCTGTTGCGTCCAAACCGCCGTTTAGGTAGTGTTGCCGCAGTAAGATGGTTGGGGCGACTGACCACAGCGTAATGTCGTCGGCGTAGATGGTATAATTTAAGCATTCATGCTTGTCCAGTTCGAATGCAAGGTCCGCCATCACCATGTGGAAAAGCGTGGGGGATATCACTGCGCCTTGTGGTACGCCTCTGGTAAGGACAGTCGTCTTCCCTTCTGTTCTGCCGACTTGCACAGAAAATGTTCGCTCAGTTAAGAATGACCTGATGAACTGTAGGCATTTTCCCCTGAGGCCTCTGTTGATGGCTCCTCGAACCACTGCCCAGTGAGGTACCGAGTCGAAGGCCTTTTTTACATCGAGTGGCACCACTGTCTTTGGTCTGTTAGAAGGTTTTTTGGACAGCACGTCTTTGTGAATGAGGGCTATGCTGTCCGTGGGGCTAAGGTTAGGTATGAATCCGGTCTGAAATGGAGAGTAGACGGGAGATTCGTTTTTGTCCTTGTCCTCTAACATCCAGGTGATCCTAGCTAGCACCATCCTCTCCATAATCTTGCACATATTTGAAGTGAGGGATATTGGTCTTAAGTTTTGCAGAGAATCGAGCGGTTTTTCCGGCTTCGGGACGGGAATCACTGTTGAGTGTTTCCACTCTCCCGGGTTTTCTCCGCTTTCCCAGACCTTGTTGAAGACTTCGAGCAGTTGTTCTTTGCCCTTCTACAGAAGATTGCGCAAGGCGACCACGGCGATCCGATCTGGGCCCGGCGTCATGTTCCTTGCCTTCGCTAGTGCCTGGACTAGCTCCCCCATGTTAAAGGGAGCGTTCATGGGTGTAGCTTCAGAATACTCTGGTTTGTCATCTAGTGGCCGTTTGTTGTTGACAGGGGGAAGAACTGGGAGCCAGCGATGTCCGCCAGTTCTTGCTCCGATATCCCCAGCGTGAGGGCGATGCTCTCCCCTGTCTTCTTTGCTTTTTTCATATTGGTGAGACCCCTAGAAGTTCTCCACATTCTTTTTGATCCGGTCTTCTCGTTAAAACTGTGGCAGTGTCTCTGCCAGTTTTGTCTTTTTAGCTGAATCATGTACCTTTTGGCTTTTGCAGAGGCTGCATTGAACTTAGCTCTCAGGACTTTGTTCTTCCTGTTCTTTCGATATCGTTGTTGCGCTTGTAGCCTGCTGGCCCATAGGTTAAGGAGGTGAATATCCGGATCCGGGGCCTCTTCCTTGACGTTGTAAATTTCGGTTGAAGCTCTGAGGGCTGCGGAGATCCTGCTTTCGATGCTCTGTTCTTGGTCTTCTCTTTCGAAGGCCATCCTGAAGCAGTCCCACTGGATAAATGTTGTCTCTCTCGTCACTGGCCTTTCAGCGGCGAGGGTGATCTTTATTGGAAAGTGGTCGCTTTTCATCTCATCTGGCAGGGTCTGCCATTTGATCCTCATATTGTATGAACAAAAAGTTAAGTCCGCTGAAGTTTCCCGTCCGTTGTTTCGGAACCTGGTCGTGGATTTCTTTTTGTTCAGTAGGCGGAGCTGGGCTCTTTTTAAAGTGTTTTTTTAGGCTGTCTCCCCTCTGACTGTTCCTACGGTAGCCCAAGGTTTTTGCCTATGCGTTGAAGTCGCCCGC
>JAZHYW010037600.1:0-11268 GCA_037355805.1 Ixodes ricinus
AAGATCCGCTGCGTCCAATCGGCGGGACCGCCGAAATGCCGGTTCCCGGACATTTCATCGAACGCCGTTTCGTCGAACGCCGTTTCATCGAAAAATGGACGTTTCGTCGAACGCCGTTTCATCGAACGCCGTTTTATCGAATCGCTGACGGCCGTTTCATCGAATGTCTTTTATATGAGAAGTGTGAAAGATGCCTTTATTCCCGGATCGAGTGCATTTTCGTGTCATTCACCCATTTCATCGTCAGGTTTTTTAATGCCCAAACTTGTAGCTGTTACAATTTATTTTGATGCAAGTAACTCATGAGGATACTTGTACCGATTTTTATGTTTGTTTCGCATATTATGCTTATCTGTTCACCCCTCTGTATTACCCGATGGGCCTTGAGGGTATTGTAACAAATAACAAAAAAGTCGCACTCCCGGTAAGTGCGCACTCCAACTCATGGATGCCAGAAGGCGGCTTAGGTTTTGCGCAGGCGCAACAACTTTAGCCATGTGAGCCTCCTAGCCTCTCATGGCTTTCTATTGATACTTTTTACTGCCCGAAGCTTGCAGTAGCTAAAGCTGAGGTGCTATTTATGAAACTACAACGAAACATTATTTATTTTAGTTCTAAGTCTCAGTGAAGTCAAAAGTAAGTATCCCTCTGTTCTCATAAAAAAAAGGCGGACCTTCTCATTTCTTGCCACTATGGCCTTCTTCTGGCGAGGAGGCTCTTGGGAACTCAGCATCGCCTCCAGCTTGTCTTCCGTCAGTTGATGTTCTGCGGCGAGGCAAGTAAAAAACTCCCAGAACCCGGGATGGGCACCTCCGATCAGCTTCAGGAAGCGGGAACGCCACCCTGGCGTTCGATAAGACGGGGTTCGATAAAACGGCGTTCGATGAAACGGCTTCGATGAAACGGTGTTCGATGAAACGGCGTTCGATGAAACGGCATTCGATGAAACGGCTTCGATGAAACGGCGTTCGACGAAACGGCGTTCGATGAAATGTCCGGTCCCACGAAATGCCTACCGATTTCTTCCGGAATTTCGTATACCTGCCGGACGATCGGTGCACGCGTGGCGATGACAGGTGACGATAAATGATGAGGCAAGACGAGCAGACATGCCGCAATCTGCAGAAAGATGCACGAGCATGGTTAGACGAAGGCATTCTTAGGCTGCTTTCGTGCCAAAGGATATTGAAAATTAAACTATACCTCTCTCTTCCCCTCACTACGAACGGGATCCCCGATCATCTTCGCCGATCCACAGGGGGTCCGCAAAACATCAATGGTTTAGAACCACTGATCTAACTAATAAGATGCTGAGACTGCATGTTTTGTCGTGTTTTTTCGTTCACACTTTTTCTAATTCGCTGTTGCCCATGTGCATATACACTCGGAGCGGTGGAAATAAAGTTTCAGTTGATAGTCAGCACTGTCGTGTCGTCTGTCTCGTCTTTACTTTGTCCTTGTCTTGTCGCGCTGGTTTTAGACCAAGATGCTTTGAAGCACAGGAGCTTTTAGCAAACCGTTACAGTGTTCCGCGTACCGCACTACCGGGAACTTTGAAGATATGTTTTTTAAAGGGATACTGAATCGAAACTGAAAATCTACCTCTCACGTTCAGAAATGAGTTAAACATGGTGAACTCTATCTGCTAATGACAATCGTACGCTTTTATTTCAGACGGATGGCTGTATTTTTTGTTCTAAATGGTCGATTCTGGCGAGTGCTTTAATAACAGCCATCAAAGAGCACGGTGCCTCTCTGGATACGAGAGGCACGGTGCCTCTCGAAAATTCCTTGGACTTTGTGCCCACTATCGACGCTTCGTTCGGGATTTCGCAAGAATTTCCGCACCGCTCACAAACCTCACGACGGACGACGAGAAGTTCCAATGGGCCGAGGAGCAGCAGCAGGCATTCGACGAGCTGAAGCGAAGACTTTAGACTCCTCCTGTCCTTGGACACTTTGATCAGGATGCTGAAACCGAGATTCACACGGACGCTAGTAATGCAGTACATGCAGCGGTACTTGTCCAAGTGCAAGAAGGCACCGAGCGAGTCACTGCCTAAAAATGTCGGACGCTGTCCAAATCGGAAAACAATTACTCCATGAGTGAAAAAGAATGTCTTGCGGTCGTGTAAGCAATCACGAAGTTCCGCCCGTCCTTGTACGGGAGCCCCTTCCGCGTAGTCACGGACCACCACTCGCTCTGCTGGCTTGCGAACCTCAAGGACCCGTCAGGACGCCTCGCTCGATGGAGCCTCCGACTACAAGAGTTCAACATGACTGTAGTTTACAAGTCAGGACGCAAGCACAGCGACGCTGACTGCCTGTTCAGTGCCCCTGTCGAAACACCTTCCGGCAGCAGCGACAACGATGACGACGAGTGCTTCCTAGGAGAAGTGAACACCGACGACATGGCACGACGTCAACGAGACGATCCGGAGCTGCGCGCCTTAATCGAGCACCTGGAAGGGTGCGGGAGTACCGTACCGCGTGTTTTCTCACGAGCCCTGTCGACTTTTGCCATTCGACAAGGTGTACTCTGCAGAAGAGAACTTCGGGGACAACAACTCGCCGTGGCTGCTAGTACCGCTTGTTTCCCTATATTTACCGACTGTGATTTCTTGCCTATGTATCCTGTTGTTGTAGATAGTGAAGGAATTGATAAGATTATTGATAACCTAAAAATGAAAGCCGTTTACAACTCCCTGTAACGCCGAATTAGAGCGCAGCTCTTGAGGAGGAGGGGAAGGCACAGGGGGGGGGGGGGTCACGCGGCCTGGGGGTCACGTGACCACGTGGAGGGGGGAATTTTCCCGCTAAATTTAGCGGGAAAATTTTTCCGCTAAATTTAGCGGGGAAAATTTTCCGCTAAATTTAGCGGGAAAAAATTAGCGAGGACGTTTCGGCACGGTGCCGAAACGTCACCATGCCGAAACGACGCCGTCGGCGTCGGCGTCGCCATCGCCATCGGCGTAACCGCGGCGACGTTTCGGCATGGTGACGTTTCGGCACCATGCCGAAACGTCCTCACTAAATTTTCCCGCTAAATTTAGCGAAAAATTTTGCAAGGACGTTTCGGCATGGTGCCGAAACGTCACCATGCCGAAACGTCGCCGCGGTTACTCCGACGGCGACGGCGACGCCGCTCAAGCCGGAAACGGGCGCCTAAGAGCTGCGCTCTAAAATGTCTTCTGCGGTAGGTACTGATAACATTAACACAAAAGTTTTGCAAAACACTAAAATGTATACCAGCATTATGCCCAAGATTTTTTCTCAGTCACTTCAACATGGTGTCTCACCATCGGATTGGAAGGTGGGGAAGGTGGTTCCGATAAACAAAATCCATCTAACTACCGTCCCAGCTCCATAACGAGTATACCATTTAAAATCCTTGAACACGCAATTTACTCTCAACTTGCAAATTTTCTGGATTCTAACTCTTTCTTTAACACATCACGACATGGTTTTCAGAAGTTTTACTCATGCGAAACCAAACTTCTTACCTTTACTCATAATCTCCATGTCACACTTGACCAGGGTTCCAGAACGGAATGCATATTCCCTGATTTTTCCAAAGCTTTTGACAAAGTTCCTCACGCCCTTCTCCATAAACTTAGTAGCCTTAACATGTGTTCATATGTTCTCGCTTGGATAGACGCCTTTCTGACTAACCGTCTACACTTTGTCCACGCCAATGGAACTAATTCTCCATACTCGCCTGTCAACTCCGGTATCCCACAAGGTTCTGTACTCGGTCCATTACTATTTCATATATACAGGGTGTCACAAAAGAAAATTTACAAGGTTTTTTTCACCGCAAAAATAAACTAGCCATGGCCAAACGCTCATTCTCCGCCCAAAGGTAGCGCTAGCGGTCACAACCATATGCCAAAGTTTCAGCCCAATCCGATACCTCATTCAAAAGTTATAAGTGATTTTCTAAAAATTTCATTGGGAAAACAGAGCCCATTTTTGTCCGTTTTTGTTTTCTGGTGCCATCGAGCCCCATGTATTCGAAAACTCCGCCGGCCGCAATTTTCCCTATGACTTTTTCAGAAAATCGCTTATAGCTTTTGAATAAGGTATCGGATGGGGCTGAAACTTTGGCATCTGGTTGTGACCTCTAGCGCTGCCTTTGGGTGGAGAGTGCGCGTTCGGCGATGCCTAGTTTATTTCTGCGGTGAAAAAACCCTGCAATTTCTTTTGTGACACCCTGTATATTAATTATCTCCCTACCCGTGTCTGCTCTCCTATTAGCCTGTTATTTACAAAGAAATCCTTAACGACTCTGACATCTCTGTTCTTCAAACCGATATTCGCAATGTAACCCAATGGTGCAACGACTGGCTTATGGAGCTTAATATCTCTAATTTTAAATTCATGTGTGTCTCTCGTCAGATTAACATTTGCCCTTCCTACTCCATCATTAACTCTATCCTCCTTCCTGTGTCCTCCTACAAATACCTCGGTGTTCACATTTCAAAGGACCTGTCCTGGAATATTCATGTCAACTATGTCACAAAAAACGCTAATCAATCATTAGGATACATCAAAAGAAACTTTTTTCTTTCCCCTCTTTCATCAAAGCTTCTCATTTATAAAACCTTAATTAGCCCTCAACTTGAATATGCTGCCTCAATCTGAAACCCTGGAATCACCCTTGCATTTGCCGTAGGATCCATTCAAAACCGCTCCGCCCGTATTATACTTTCTAACTATCACCGCACAGCTAGCACCACATTAATAAAAGCATCTGTATCCTTGCCCACTCTTTCTCTTCGTATAGAAAGATATCCCGGCAATGCCTGTTCCATAAGATTTATCACTCTAACCCAACTCTCCGCCAAGCACTATTTTCTGAACCTATTTATATATCATCATGCAGCGATCATCAAATAAAAGTTGGGATCCCTCATTGCAGCACATCTACCTTTAATGCCTCTTTGCCTCAAACCTCGATTGACTGGAACCGCCTTCCCGCAGCCATTGCCACAATCACTGCCTGAGATAAATTTAAGATTGCCATTATTAACCTGTTACATGATGTTTAGCAGTAAGTTTGTGTATTGTTTGCCTTTTCATTGATATTTGTTTTATTCCATGTACAGTGCCATTACAAACCTGTTAAATGATGTTTAGTAGTTATTTTCGGTAGTTTTTGCCTTTTCATTGTTATTCGCTTTGTTCTATTTATTGTGCTTCACTCCTCTCTGTAATGCCTTCGGGCCCTGAGAGACATAATAAATGAAATAAAATGAAATGAAATCCCGACCGACCTTCGAGAGGAGATCTTTCAAGCATGTCACGACGACCCGACGTACGGACACCTTGGTTGCAGCCGGACACCGGCCCGTATTCGTGAAAAGTATTACTGGTCCAAGCTCCCCAAAACCGTCCACCTCTACACCCGATCATGCCACGAGTGCCAGCGACGCAAGAAACTGCCGACAAAGCCAACAGGTATCCTGCAGCCAATTCCTCCGCCAACTGCACCATTCCAGCAGATCGGAATAGATCTACTTGGTCCTTTTTCGCCGTCGACCCTGGGAAACCTTTGGATGATCGTTGCCACTGATTAGCTCACGCGGTACGCAGAAACGAAAGCCCTTCCTTCGGGGACTGCTGTTGAAGTCGCTAAGTTTTTCATCGAGTTCATCGTGCTCCGGCACGGCGCTCCCGAAGTTTTCATTACAGATCGCGGATCATCATTCATGGCACAGCTGACCTAAGAAATCCTCCTGCTCAGTCACACCAGCCATCGTCGTACCACTGCGTACCACCCGCAGACCAACGGGCTGACGGAGCGACTCAACAAGACAATCACCGACATGATCTCTATGTATGTCGACGTAGGGCACAAGACGTGGGACGACGTGTTGCCCTACGTCACGTTCGCCTACGATACGGCGGTTCAAGAGACCACTGGTTTCACACCTTTCCAGCTGGTACATGGTCGGAAGGTAACGACCATGCTGGACGCGGTGCTGCCCCATGAGCCAGCTGACAATGAGAGCGACGACGCAAAGGTGATTGCTCAACGGGGCGAAGAAGTCCACCAGCTCGCCTGACTCCTGATTCAAGACCAGCAACGCGTCGACGCGGGCCGCTACAACCTTCGTTGCAGGGACGTCCCTTCCAGGCCGGAGACAGGGTGTGGGTGTGGACGCCCATCTGTCGCCGTGGCCTCAGTGAGAAACTGCTTAAACGGTATTTTGGACCATACAAGGTACTTCGTCGCCTCGGGGAGCTGGACTACGAGTTGATGCCCGACGGAACAAGAACATCATCACGCCGCCCACCACGACCTGAAGTCGTCCACGTCGTGCGCCTGAAGCCGTACTACGCTCGATAGGACTGTTGACCTCATGTGTTTGAAATGACTCCTTAGTTTGCCGTTCTTTTTATGTTTTGTTTTGTTTTGTTTTGCGTTGCATGGGGCGATCCACTTCTTAAAGGGGGGAGTAACGCCGCGCGCGCAGCTGGCCAAGTAGGCAGCGCGGCCGTGGCCTAACGGTTATCGTGCTTCCCTCCTACGCAAAGAGCCAGGGTTCGATTCCCGGGAGTTACGCGTCCTTTTATTTGCTCTTAAAGTTTCATGTTCTGGTGAATTCGAGAACTCTGTTGCTTGTTCTAAAAGGCAAACAGCGCACAATAAACGGGGGACTAGAGGAAGTGCACACAGGAGGACAAGCGCTGTGCTATGTGCACTTCCTCCAAAAAAACAGCGCTTGTCCTGTCTGCACTTCCTCTAGTCCCCGTTTACTGGTGCGCTGTTTGCATTTTCGTCAGTATGAACAGCGCTTGTCCTGTGTGCACTTCCTCTAGTCCCCGTTTATGGTGCGCTGTTTGCCTTTTCGTCAGTATGAACAGCGCTTGTCCTGTGTGCACTTCCTCTAGTCCCCGTTTATGGTGCGCTGTTTGCCTTTTCGTCAGTATGAACAGCGCTTGTCCTGTGTGCACTTCCTCTAGTCCCCGTTTATGGTGCGCTGTTTGCCTTTTCGTCAGTATGAACAGCGCTTGTCCTGTGTGCACTTCCTCTAGTCCCTGTTTATGGTGCGCTGTTTGCCTTTTCGTCAGTATGAACAGCGCTTGTCCTGTGCACTTCTCTAGTCCCCGTTTACGGTGCGCTGTTTGCATTTTCGTCAGTATGAACAGCGCTTGTCCTGTGTGCACTTCCTCTAGTCCCCGTTTATGGTGCGCTGTTTGCCTTTTCGTCAGTATGAACAGCGCTTGTCCTGTGCACTTCCTCTAGTCCCTGTTTATGGTGCGCTGTTTGCATTTTCGTCAGTATGAACAGCGCTTGTCCTGTGTGCACTTCCTCTAGTCCCCGTTTATGGTGCGCTGTTTGCATTTTCGTCAGTATGAACAGCGCTTGTCCTGTGTGCACTTCCTCTAGTCCCCGTTTATGGTGCGCTGTTTGCCTTTTCGTCAGTATGAACAGCGCTTGTCCTGTGTGCACTTCCTCTAGTCCCCGTTTATGGTGCGCTGTTTGCCTTTTCGTCAGTATGAACAGCGCTTGTCCTGTGTGCACTTCCTCTAGTCCCCGTTTATGGTGCGCTGTTTGCCTTTTCGTCAGTATGAACAGCGCTTGTCCTGTGTGCACTTCCTCTAGTCCCCGTTTATGGTGCGCTGTTTGCCTTTTCGTCAGCATGAACAGCGCTTGTCCTGTGTGCACTTCCTCTAGTCCCCGTTTATGGTGCGCTGTTTGCATTTTCGTCAGTATGAACAGCGCTTGTCCTGTGTGCACTTCCTCTAGTCCCCGTTTATGGTGCGCTGTTTGCCTTTTGCGTCAGTATGAACAGCGCTTGTCCTGTGTGCACTTCCTCTAGTCCCCGTTTATGGTGCGCTGTTTGCCTTTTCGTCAGTATGAAACAGCGCTTGTCCTGTGTGCACTTCCTCTAGTCCCCGTTTATTGTGCGCTGTTTGCCTTTTCGTCAGTATGAACAGCGCTTGTCCTGTGTGCACTTCCTCTAGTCCCCGTTTATGGTGCGCTGTTTGCCTTTTCGTCAGTATGAACAGCGCTTGTCCTGTGTGCACTTCCTCTAGTCCCCGTTTATGGTGCGCTGTTTGCCTTTTCGTCAGTATGAACAGCGCTTGTCCTGTGTGCACTTCCTCTAGTCCCCGTTTATGGTGCGCTGTTTGCCTTTTCGTCAGTATGAACAGCGCTTGTCCTGTGTGCACTTCCTCTAGTCCCCGTTTATGGTGCGCTGTTTGCCTTTTCGTCAGTATGAACAGCGCTTGTCCTGTGTGCACTTCCTCTAGTCCCCGTTTATGGTGCGCTGTTTGCCTTTTCGTCAGTATGAACAGCGCTTGTCCTGTGTGCACTTCCTCTAGTCCCCGTTTATGGTGCGCTGTTTGCCTTTTCGTCAGTATGAACAGCGCTTGTCCTGTGTGCACTTCCTCTAGTCCCCGTTTATGGTGCGCTGTTTGCCTTTTCGTCAGTATGAACAGCGCTTGTCCTGGTGCACTTCCTCTAGTCCCCTGTTTATGGTGCGCTGTTTGCCTTTTCGTCAGTATGAACAGCGCTTGTCCTGTGTGCACTTCCTCTAGTCCCCGTTTATGGTGCGCTGTTTGCACTTTTCGTCAGTATGAACAGCGCTTGTCCTGTGTGCACTTCCTCTAGTCCCCGTTTATGTGCGCTGTTTGCCTTTTCGTCAGTATGAACAGCGCTTGTCCTGTGTGCACTTCCTCTAGTCCCCGTTTATTGTGCGCTGTTTGCCTTTTCGTCAGTATGAACAGCGCTTGTCCTGTGTGCACTTCCTCTAGTCCCCGTTTATGGTGCGCTGTTTGCCTTTTCGTCAGTATGAACAGCGCTTGTCCTGTGTGCACTTCCTCTAGTCCCCGTTTATGGTGCGCTGTTTGCCTTTTCGTCAGTATGAACAGCGCTTGTCCTGTGTGCACTTCCTCTAGTCCCTGTTTATGGTGCGCTGTTTGCCTTTTCGTCAGTATGAACAGCGCTTGTCCTGTGTGCACTTCCTCTAGTCCCCGTTTATGGTGCGCTGTTTGCCTTTTCGTCAGTATGAACAGCGCTTGTCCTGTGTGCACTTCCTCTAGTCCCCGTTTATGGTGCGCTGTTTGCCTTTTCGTCAGTATGAACAGCGCTTGTCCTGTGTGCACTTCCTCTAGTCCCCGTTTATGGTGCGCTGTTTGCCTTTTCGTCAGTATGAACAGCGCTTGTCCTGTGTGCACTTCCTCTAGTCCCCGTTTATGGTGCGCTGTTTGCCTTTTCGTCAGTATGAACAGCGCTTGTCCTGTGTGCACTTCCTCTAGTCCCCGTTTATGGTGCGCTGTTTGCCTTTTCGTCAGTATGAACAGCGCTTGTCCTGTGTGCACTTCCTCTAGTCCCTGTTTATGGTGCGCTGTTTGCCTTTTCGTCAGTATGAACAGCGCTTGTCCTGTGTGCACTTCCTCTAGTCCCCGTTTATGGTGCGCTGTTTGCCTTTTCGTCAGTATGAACAGCGCTTGTCCTGTGTGCACTTCCTCTAGTCCCCGTTTATGGTGCGCTGTTTGCCTTTTCGTCAGTATGAACAGCGCTTGTCCTGTGTGCACTTCCTCTAGTCCCCGTTTATGGTGCGCTGTTTGCCTTTTCGTCAGTATGAACAGCGCTTGTCCTGTGTGCACTTCCTCTAGTCCCTGTTTATTGTGCGCTGTTTGCCTTTTCGTCAGTATGAACCAATCGCCGAACCTAGTCGCCAAACCTTCTAGGTCGATTGTTCCAGAAGCCAATGGTGTACAAAAGGGGCTCCGCGTGGCGATCTGTCCGTCTCGCCCCAGCGATCGATCCTGCTGTTATGCCGCTATCGACGCCCCACGGCGCTCAGTTGTTTTCTTCTGTTTCCTCTCTGTTTTGGGCACAAGTTCGCCCCATTAAACGTTTATTTTATTTCAGTTATTTGCCGCCTCATCATTTGTCATCGTGACAATATCCGTCGCGCCCGCGACTTGCCCGCGGCGTCATCAGCCTTGGCCAAGCGTACCGTATAGTTATGAGCGTTGACACTTAATGGCGTCACCGCGCTACTACCTCGCTTAGTCAGGGTGTAAGATAGACAGGTGGGGAAACGAGAGCCAAATGAGCAACCGGATTGTGTCCCCCTCGGTTTTCTCTTTTTCTGAGGCGCCATCTATGTGGAGCACCGCGAACTCTCACCCAGGGTGGGCGACCGGTGGCGACCGGCTAAACTGACGGAGATGGTTTCTCGTGGATTTTCAATGGAGGACTGTCGTGCTCTCGGTTTATTCTGCGCACTTTCCCATAAACTTTCATGCAAATCCGATTCTATTTTTTGATGATGATGATGATGATGATTTTGGTGGCTGTTCTCTTTGAAGCGGGCGGTTTGAATAGAAATCATACCTAGCCAAATAAAACCGGAAAGAAAAGAAGAAAAACTGCACTACTGTTGCATTCTTCGCCACCAGTCCTCCAGCCTCCTTTTAGTCCCTCGACTGCGTCGCTGCACTTCCAGCTGGGCCGCAGTGCCACTGCAGCGCGATTTACGTCCACACTGGGCCAGCACACAGCATCCCTGCCTGTGTCCCCAACTCGGAAGCCGAGGGCTTCTGCCAGAAATTGTTCGTGTGAATGTGCCTCGTCTAGATGTAGCCCGTTGTCTGGCGCCTGGCCCCAATCCACCGGGTGTCTTGGTACGAGACTTGGGCAGGAGAGGCACAATATGCTTGATAGTTTCTCGGTTTCACCACATGCCCGGCATGATGTTGATTGTACCTGTTGGTCACAACGCTGCCTGTACACTAGCGTTCTTAGCTCTCCCGCACGTGCTTCAAAAGCAGGCGGCTGCCCAGGCTATTATCATACAGGGTTGTCTCTGTCGATATTTCATTTTTCCAGCGGTTGTACACTTGCAGGGTTGACTTTGAGCGGCCGCCTCCGACCACTGCACAGCCTCTTCCTCGCGCACTCTCTTCCGCACCTCCAGTTCCCACTTTTGCTCTGTAGTGGCAGCCACGGGCACAGTAAGGAAGCCATATTTCTTTTCCAGCTGGTACAGTCGCTTTCTCCACTTTGTCTGTATCCCTCGTCAGGTGTATGTACGACAAATAGTCGTTTGGCCCACCGTCCTCGGTCCATGAGCTCGCAGACGCCCGTCGTAGCCGATCTTGCTGGTTAGCTGCTTCTCTGGCTTCAAACGATGACCATCCAAGATCTCCTTGGGACAGCTCGTCGTTCGCCACCATGCCATGGCAGCTCTTAGGGCCCGCCTCCCAACTTCGCGCTGCCGGCGCTCCAGGAATGTCCCTTACGTC